>JAJEJO010005100.1:273400-286283 GCA_020662805.1 Glaucomys volans | reverse complement strand
ACAGCAAAGTTGTCTCCCCAGCAAAAGAAGTTTTGCTTAACTTGGTGCTGATGAAACCTTCTTCACCTCCCAGCTCCTCCCCCCCCCCCCCCCCCCCCCGCCGCCCCCCCCCCCCCAAAAAAAAACCACCTCCAGCCTCAGGTGTGGAATTCCAAACCTAGAAGAACTCTGGGGGAGGGGACAGCTCAATGTTTAGATTTTGGAGCACAGATCTTCTGAATTCCAGGGCTGGGTCCAGGAATGTGCTCTAAGAAGAGGTTCTCCATGTTTTTGCAATTACCACCTTAAGGAATATGTATGTATTTAAGAGGAGTGCTTTGTTATCCTGAAGCTCTCATTATTAACCTGAGCCTCTTTTCTATTTAAAGACTGTTTTTCATTGGGGAAAAATAAATCTGTAGGTTTTAAACTAGTTCAAGAATTTAGTTGAGCATATTCCTGGCAGTTCTAAGGAGAGAATTCCAATCTGCTGCCGAATTCCTTGGCTGGGCCAAGTGCCATGAGGTCCCAGCTCTGGCTGCACTAAGGGGCAAGTCCCCCTGCTCTGCAGGACTCCTCCATACAGGCCTGGAGAGGGGGTGTGTTGGGCACAAACCTTTGGACTAAACAGACTTTTACAATCTGAAAGGCAGCTAAAACTATCAAACACAAGACAGGGTGTTGTGTTTCAAAGAGATTTTAAAGGAAGGCCACTAAAAATCCACTTTCTACACACAGGGCATTAGAGTTCCTCCCAAGTGCGATCCAGGTTGCAAAGCTCTGCAGAAGCTGCCACAGCTCCTGCCTGACCACACTCACTTAAGAGACCCATATTTCTCCTCCATAGTCTCTGCCTCAGTGTCCCTCCAAGTTGAAAGCCAGAATAAGCACAGGTGTCCTTCTCAGAGGCTGCCAAACCTCACCGAAGGAACCCCAGCTCCCTGGAGCAGATTATTTTAAAATTACAATTTTACGATCTTGTTAAACATAGCATCACTCCAACATAACCATTGCTGGCTTTTATACTCTGAAGACTCCAAATTAAATCCCCCTTACCATATCTACATATACCTTCAAGCTCCTGGGAATCATGTCATTGATTGGGAGACAGTCGGTAAGTTGCTGCTGTTGGAATTGTTGCTTTTTTAGCAGCATCCATTTCTATTTTTAAATAAGTCAATAAATAATCCAGCCCCATTACTATTTTCCTTCCATTTTCGAATTCTTCAGAGTCCAGTGCAAAGAAACATAGCAGTTAATGGTGCCCTCATCTCAGACCCACTTTCCCTTCCCCAGTCTGAATCCCCAGTCAAGAAGAGCAGTAAATATTTCCTTACAGCCAGGTATCTACCAAGTACACATCACAATTTATAGCAGATGAAGCCTGACCTTGCTGTTGGTTACCAGGGCAAGCTAGGCCAACACAAAGGAATCCAAATCCAGCAGGTCCCAGCAACATACCTCTGGAGCACCTGAGCAGCTCCCCAAGGATGGTTAAACTGCTGCTATGGGACTCTTACAAGTCCTATTCAAGCTATTATATGGTCTCAGGTTAAAATAAATCTTCCTTCCTAGCCTTGCAGACTTCATGATTTGTTTTAAGTAGAGAACTCCCATGTAGCATAGGAAAGCCCCAGAAAGTGATAATGAGTATCTCTATCCTGCTATGGTTTGCCTGTTCAGCAAGACTTTCTTAATCTTGTTGGGGATGTAGCTCAGTGGTAGGGTGCTTGCCAGCATGTGCAAGGCCCTTGTTCCATTCCCAGCACAGGAGGGGGAAAAAGAGTCTTTCTTAATCTTACCCACCAGAACCAAATGGAGGGATGAATCAGCCATCGCAGCTGCCCACAGCTTTCAGCTGCCCTGACTCCCCACGCATCTTCATTTAGCCAAAACTCTCACCTTTCCTCAGTGTGAGAAGAAGTGTTCTGAACTGAACAAACATTTATGTGTAAGAAGGGCAATTTGTCTTTCCAATAGTGGGGTTCTTGTATGTATTAGTTTGGTTGATTAAAATGTTCTATTTTTTAAAAGTCTGCAAACCACTAATTTATAACTCCATGGAAGTGAATCATGGGTGAAATAACTGGGGTCAAAGGACAGGTGACTTGTCAGAGGCAGGCTCTAAGTTCTTTTTCCAGGTCCTTCCCCTATGCCAGGCTCTTTCCTGAGGTGATGTCTCTGCGTGGGGCTTAGTCCTGTGAATTTATCATGCATGCCACTTGTGTGCATTAACAGCGGCTAGACAGTTTGAAATCTTAGGGTTACTCTTGAGTGTCCCACTCTGAAGGATGCAGTGGTAACTCCTGCAGACACTCATCTAAGGAAAACTGCTCTTGAACCTTTGGTGGCTACCTAAAAGCGTTGACTAAAATAAAAAAGAGAAAGTAGTTTTAACACAACACTAAATGGTCTGGATTTTAACTTCCAGCCTCCATGTGAAGGGCAAGAGGTGAAGATGAGTTCCCTCTGAAATTTCACTTTGTTCTAACAACTAGTTTATTGAGCAAATAAATCAGTGCCAATCTTTGTTGCCCAACCCCAGGAATATAATTTACATAGAATAGTGTGTGGGTGCTGCCTGCCCCTCCCTGGAACAGTGGGACCGCCAGCTACCTGCATAAGCATGTTAGTTGGGTATGTAAAGATGATTCATACCAGTGCCTGCCTGAGAGACCATCTGCCGGTGGTCTCATGAGGGAGGAGTCTTAGTGGGATGTGGAGGTGAAATTGAGGCACAGGGTGTCCCAGAGGGGGTGGCTGACACTTGAAAGAGGTTTTAGGTAGGTTCCTGTGGAGATGGTGATGAATGAGCTGCCTTTTGAGACCTCTGCCAAAATAAGTCTTTTTCACAGTCCATGCGATTCACCACCAGCTTGTTCAGAACTCCCAGGGAAGCAAGGAGCCCTCTGGGGCTGAACTCAGGCCTGCCCTTGGTCAGATTCTGTGCAGTATGCAATGGAAAAAGCAAAACTGGACTTCCAGGAGCACTGGCCACCACCTTCTTTGGTCCTGAAGTCTGCTCTCTTAAACCCTATCAGTTTGGGGCATGGGCTTGGTGATTAATAAGCAAAGCCACCAGGGCAGATTCAAACAGAGAACTGGGCAATGCCAGGCAGAGATTTGGAACTCACAGGCACAGTGTGGGACCCAAGCAGACAAAGCCTCATCAAAGCAGGGGCACTGTTATTACCAATTACCCCAGAAACAGGCAGGAATGGAGATTGAAAGGTGAGGTCCAGAGCCAGGGCAGGATTGTTGGGAAGGGGGCTAGACACCTAGCCAGCCTCATCCACTTCCTTCAGCACACAGGTGGCCCGTGACTTCCAGGAGCACAGGTCTGTCCTCTGGCACCTTCCCTTCTGAACTAAACTACCTCCCCTGGTTTTCATTTGGCTCTCCAAAAGAATGAGGTGATTTCCTGCTTTGGACCTTATAAGAATCCTTGATGAAATAAATGCTAGGATTCAATCCCAAGAAGGTTATTAGAGGAACCACCTGAGATTTAGGAGCAAAAGATGTTCATGGTTCCTAATTATGAAGAATTGGTAAACATTTCCTGAGGACGTACTACTGGTGGCGAGTAGTCTGTACTTTTTCAAGGTATTAACTCATTTATCTTCTTAATAACCTGCTGTGGTTTCTATAATGGTGTTCCCTCCAAAATACATGTTGAAACTTAACCTCCAAGCTGAAATATTGGGAGGTGTGGCCTTGGGGGAGGTGATTGAGTCACGTGGGGGCTCCACCTTTGTGAATGGGATTAGGTGTTCTTATTAGAAGTCTTGACAGGAGTTCATCCTCCTTTTCACTCCTTTCTACCTTCTGCTTGTGAAGACACAGCATTTGTCCCTATTGGAGGATGCAGCAATAAAGATACCATCTTGGAAGCAAAGATCAGCCCATCACTAGGCAGTGAACCTACTGGCACTTTGTCTTAGACTCCCAGCCTCTGGAACCGTGAGAGAACAGATGTCCATTCTTGATAAATTATCTAGTCTCAGGTATTTTTCTGTAGCAGCACAAATGGACTAAGACATAGCCCTCTGAGGCACTATTATATAGTCTATATTTCACAGGAGGAGTCAGGGGAATGAACTCAGTCATCATGTAATTGAAATGATAAGCACCTTTCAAAGAATCTTCTTAGTGGAAGATTTTGCTCAAACTATCTAAAGTTATGCAGAAAAGACATGCTTACATATACAAAAAACGTGCTTTGAAGGGATTTTAGAAGCAGGAAAGGTGCTATCAGTGATAATCAAAATTTTCACTGAGTGGTGAGATTACAAACAATTAATTTTATTTTATTTTTGTACCAGGGATTGAAACCAGGGACGCTTAACCACTGAGCCACATCCCCAGCCCATTTTTATATTTTATTCTAAGACAGGGTCTCTCTAAGTTGCCTAGGGCCTCACTAAGTTGCTGAGGCTGGCTTTGAACTCATTTCTCCTGCCTCAGCTTCCCGAGCTGCTGGAATTACCAGGCATGTGTCACTGTGTTTGGCCTAATTGATCATTTTATGTTAGGCTTTCCTTTTGTTTCCTAGTATTTCAATATGGGCTTATATTAGTTTTGTAATGAGGTATTGTGTATTTTTATAGATTGAACCCCTTAGCTTCTGAGCACCATACCTTACAGGTCACAGAAGAGCTGCTCTGAATTTTACATCCCTGTGAAACCTTCTCCAACTCCTACTTGACTTAACTGTGGATCATGTTTCCAAACAAAACAGATTTCATTTCTCCAAACAAGTGACATGAAGCAGCTTTTTCACTCTGGTCAGCTCTTGCCACATAGTTGGGATGCCAAATTTCTTTGAAATACCGTGGAAAGTCCCAACGAACAGCCTAGATGTCAACCTCTAAGTAAATAGTTTCTCTTGCCAACATTCCTTTCTGGGGTGAGCCTCCCAGTTTCTTCATGGTATTTCATCTGTACCCTCTGCACAGTGTCAGGCCCTTAAGGTTCAGTGGTAAACAGTGCTCCACCATATGTGTATTAAAAAGACCCAAGGCCGAGGCCCCCTCATAGCATCCTCACCATGGGTTTGAGAAGTGCCATTTGTTATAAATAATAAACTACTGAAGCAACGGAATAGTAAAGTCAAGTTGATTTCTCCAGCAATATGGTTCTTATTCCCTTGGTACTTTTTTGTACATGTACTTGGATAGAAGTTAAAGTGCGATTCACCCAGAAGCATAGGAGCCCTCCATTTCCTGCTATGGTGGATAGACAGATGGAGAATTCTGACTATTAAATGTAACATCGAGGCAGCAACCTGTTGTGTCCAGTGTGGTAACTGCAAGAAAATGGCAATAGGGCTGATGATTAGATTGATCAGATGACCCAGTGTAGCTTTGCTTGCATAGACTCGCTGGTTCAGTGTATTCAAGGTACTTTGATAAAACAAGGGGGATTCCTGGTGCTGCCAGGGGTCTTTGAACTGTGTGTAGGACTGGTCAAAGTTTTGAAAATGAAGAGGGCTCTGTGGGGTAGGATAAGGTGGGGTAGGAGAGGGGTAGGATAGAAGGTAAGAGAAGAAGTATCTAGAGTAGCACAGTGAGTGAGAGGATCAGCTTGCTTTCTTCTGGGTGTTCATCCTCTGGCTGAATAAGCATGGAATGGTCTGTGTCACAGTGTCCATTGATCATAGTTGTGGTGGTCTGATGGCTACTACCCGTGGCTAAATTGTGCCTCTGATTAAGGCAGGGGCAGCTAGGCTGGGATTTCTCCTCAGGTTTCAACTGCCCATCATATGCTCATTAACTTTTAAAATTTATAAATAGTATTTTTTCTTTTTGTGGTCCTGAGGATTAAACACAGTGATATTCTACCACTAAATAAAATCACCAACACTTTTAATTTAATTTTATTTATTTCTAGTACTAGGGACTGAACCTAGGGGCATTTACCACTGAGCCACATCCCCAGCCCTTCGTATTTTTTATTTGAGACAGGGTCTCACAAATTGCTAAATTGCTGAGGTGGACCTTGAACTTGAGATCCTCCTGCCTCAGCCTCTGAGTTACAGGGATTACAGGCATGAGATAGCACATCCAGCAACCCTTTATATTTTTAATTTAAAAAACCCTTTTTTGGGGGGCACAGGGATTGAGCCCAAGGGTGCTTAACCCCTGAGCTACACTCCCAGCATCCCCCACCTTTTTTTTTTGTTTTCTGCTGTTTTTTTTTGTTGTTGTTGTTTCCTTTTGTTTCATTTTGTTTTGTTTGAGAGAGAGAGAGAGTTGCTAAGTTGCTTAGGGTCTTGCTGAGGTGGGCCTTGACCTTGCAATCCTCCTGCCTCAGCCTCCTCAGTTGCTATAGGCCTGTGCCATCACACATAGCCATGAATAATATCATTATTGTTATTACTATATTTTTTTCAGTGCTGGGATGGAACCTAGGGTCTCCAACGCAGTAGGAAAGAACTCTGCTAATGAACCACATTACTAGCCCAATAGTATTTAATGAAGAAAAAAAAATTTGGAATATTGCTGTGGGCTGAATCCTGTCCCCCAAATTTCAATGTTGAAACTCTAACTCTGGTAGCTCAGTATGTGACTGAATTTGAGATGAGATCTTTAAAGAGGTATTTAAAGTTAAATTAGGTCATTAGGGTGGGCCCTAACTCGATCTGACTGCTGTCCAGTAAAGCAAGAGGAGATTAGAACATAAAGAGGAAGACTATGTGGACACACAGGGAGAAAGTGGCTATGCAGGCATAAACCAAGGAGAGAGGCCTCAGGGGCTATCAGCCCTGCCTGCACCTTGATTCTGAACTTGTAGAACTCTGAGAGAATAAATGCCCATTGTTTTAGCCATGCAGAATGTGGTACTTTGTTATGGCATCCCTGCAAACTACAAACATGAAACAAAAATATAAGGCTGGGCGCGGTGGTGCACGCCTGTAATCCCAGTGGCTCGGGAGGCTGAGGCAGGAGGATCTCAAGTTCAAAGCCAACCTCGGCAAAGATGAGGTGCTAAGCAACTCAGTGAGATCCTACCTCTAAATAAAATACAAAATAGGGATGGGGATGTGACTCAGTGGTTGAGTGCCCCTGAGTTAAATCCCCGGTAACTCCCCTCCCCCACAAAAAGAAGCAAATGTATAAACATAAAAAGTTAAATAGGCATTTTCTTTCACGCATACAAATGTCCTACCAACTTTGAAGTCATTCCCTGGGCCTACAGGCCTGGACTATGGCACTCAACATTTAGCTTCACATATATGACCCTGGGACACCTTTGTCACTTTCAGGAATGCTTGTCTTTGAGGTCCTGGAGCCAAGGGGCCCTAACTTGAATCTGGTCCATACACATCCTCAAGTGACTCCCCCTGAGGGGTGTGTTTGCTGCTCTTGTGATCTCAAGTGACATCAGTGATGTTTTGACCCTAAGCATAGTGTCCTTGAGGAAGGTCCTCAACTTTCCAGGTTATCTGTAGAGGATCTGCCCTAAGCAGGAAAATCAGATCCACTGTATCTACGCAAAGTGTTTACCTGGCTGCCTCACAGTTGACTGGGGACACCACCTCAGGATAGTTATGTGCAGGGAGCAATGGATCCGTGTCTGTCAGGGCAAAAGTACATCCACTTTTTACTCTCCCTAAGAAGTCAGGAAGCAGCTCTGTGGTAGGTGAGCAGGTCTGAAGATGGAATCATGTTCTGGTGTCCAGAGGGGACATGCATTATAGTTCAAATATGTCCCCCAGAGTTCATGTGTTAGAATCTTTTTTTTTGTGGGGGAGGCAGGTACCAGGGATTAAACTCAGCGACACTGGACCACTGAGCCATATCCCCAGCCCTGTTTTTATTTTATTTAGAGACAGGATCTCACTGAGTTGCTTAGTACCTCGCCTTCGCTGAGGCTGGCTTTGAACTCTCTATCCTCCTGCTTCAGCCTCCTGAGCCGCTGGGATTACAGGGGTGCACCACTGCACCCAGCACATAATCTTAATTCTCAAATTTATGTTACTGGTATTTGGAGATGGGATCTTTGGGAGGTAATTAGGGCTAGATGAGGTCATGGGGGTGGAACCCCCATGATGGCATTAGTGGCTCCATAAGTAGAGAGTAGGCTGGGGCTATATAGCTTGGTGCTCAGTGTAGAGTGGTTGTCTTGCATGTGCTGGATCCTGAGTTCAATTTCCAAGAAAGAGAGAGAGAGAGACCTGAGCACATTTGCTCTGTTGCTATCTCACCGCTCACTGTGTGATGCCCTCTGCCATGTTCTGATACAGCACAAAGGCCTTTGCCAGATGCTGGCACTGATGCTCTTAGAATTCCTAGACTTCAGAGTGGGGAGCCAAATAAACCTCTTTTCCTTGTTTGTATTTTTGTGCTACTGGTGATTAAACCCAGGGTTATATTAGCACAGAGCTACATTGTCAGTTTTTATTTTTTATTTTGAGAAGGTCTTGCTCAGTTGCTAAGCCTGGTCTCAAACTTCTGAGCTTCCTGCCTCAGGCTTCCAAGTCACTGGAATTACAGACATGTACCACTGTGCCTGACTAATAAACCACTATTCTTTATAAATTACCCAGTCTCAAGTATTTTGTTATAACAACAGAAAATGGACTAAGAAAATAAGTCAACCCCAAATCATTCAATTCCTTTTCATTCAAATAGTTAGAAATCTTTGTGTGAGCCCATGTTCATGCATGAGCATTATCAATCAGAAGGACTTCTATAGGAGTTTATGTTGAAATTTTTCCACCAGGCATTTTTCAAGTTTGTAGAATGTTAAAATTCAGACAGTAAAAATATTCTTGATCATATCTTGCGTGTCCCCCTGTTTGAAATAGTAAATTACAAAATTATAGTTAGAAAATCAATATGTGAAAGAGTAAAATAGTCCATTCATAGTGTTGCTGAAACTTGTACTATTCAGAAATTTGGAATTATTTTATTTTACATATATATTTTTAAAAATTCTCTGTGAACTAAAATAGGGTTTTCAGTCTATTCTCTTTTTTTCTTAGTATTGGGGATTGAACCCAGGGTCACTCTACTGCTGAGTTACATCCCCAGTCCTTTTTATTAATTTATTTATTTGATAAGACAGGGTCTCACAAAGTTGCCCAAGTTGGCCTCCTCCTTCCTCAGCCTCATAAGTAACAGAGAGATTACCACCATGCCCAACCACAACTCTTTTAATAGGAGCAAACCACCGTGTGGAGAGAAATAACACATAATGACCATCAGTTATTTATATATGCTCATTATCTACCACACTTGCTTGGGATTTACCTCACCAAATTATGACCCTATGAGATGACTAAACAAATACCCAAGAAATGATTACTACCGGTCATGATCATTTTGAACAGTGGCCACATGGTATGCTTTGGCATGCACCAGCTCCCTGATCCTCACGACCACCCTGTGAAGAAGGGCCTCTCATGTGACACCATGTCATAGACAGAGAAGCCCAAGTCTGAGGACCAGGTACCTGACCACAGAATTTGCAGGCAATAGAAACGGAAATGGGGCAGAATCTAGAGCTTGACATGGAGGCCAAGCCACCTTATGTCCCAGCTACTTGCCCTCTGTGAATTTTCTGACTTTTCCTAACATAATCAGTCACCAGTAACTACACCTTGACCGTTCATGTTTGAGACCGCCCACTCCATGAGTGAGTGTCACAACCCTCTGCGGGCTTGCAGGCATGCTAAAGAGCCTACAGTCACCAGTCACGGCCTGCTGCAGAGAGAGTTCAGTTCCTCCAGGGAAACACCCTGAACAAGGTGCTCACAAGCAGATTTACAGGCTGACTGGCAATAGGCGAAGCCCAGTGGACGGGGCCAGGTAACCAGTTGCCCTGGGTGAACCTCTAGAAGAAGAGTGAGGGCTCAGCTCAATGCTGGACATGGAATCGTGTCCAGAGGTTGGAGATATGCCCAGATGTTGGAGACGGAGGCAAGAAGTGTTATCATTTCTTAGTGATCAGAATCTTCCAAAGCCCCGTGCTTTGGAAGAGAGAGAACCCCACCCCCAACCCAAGCCTCCTTGCCTACTTTAGGCTGACAAGTGGGCTGCCCTCCGGTGGTTCTCAAGGCAAAGGGGGTAAGGGGAGGGTGTGACAGTGGGGAGACCAATGGGGGGGCGGCAGGGGTGTGGGCTGATGGGGGTGGGCAGCCGCTCTCTCCCCCTGCACAGGCCTGTTCCTTATCTTCTCATTTATACCCGTAGGAGCTCTGGTAGCTGCTGCGTTTATATTTATACACCGGAAAAGCGATGTGTGGTCTCTCCCAAACATTTGGGTGATCTTTGTAATTACGCAACAGTAGAAAAGGGCAGCTCCCGTTGAGAAGCAGGGTTATGCTGTCCTAGCTGGGGGTTGTTTATTGAGAGGAGTTTCATTGCAGGCTCCATTTCCTCAGGCGCCTCCTTTCTCTGCCAGGACCAGTCAGCCTCTTCCCTGCCCACAAGGGCTTGCCTGCACGGTCTTCCTGGGCATAAGCCAGTTCCAGTTAGGCTGCACATGCCCCGGGTGTCACAGTTCTGAGGGGCAGTCTGCAGTCCACGGCCCCCGAGGGTGCTCCTAGAACTCCTGTTTGTGTTCTGCCCTGAGGATGTGCAGCTGTGTGATCAGTCTCACACAAGCACCCTTGCAGTCCCTGGACACTCAGAGTGGTCATTCCCCAGGTGAAAGGTTGTCAGTCCTGTCCTCATGGTGTTTCTGATGTCTTACAGTGTCACTGTCAGAATAATTCCCAGCAAACAGTAAACTGCAAAGAGAACAAGACACATCAACTGAAAAATGGTGGCTGAGCCGGGCCGGTGGCGCACGCCTGTAATTCAAGAGACTTGGGAGGCTGAGTCAGGAGGATCGCGAGTTCAAAGCCAGCCTCAGCAACTTAGCGAGGCCCTAAGCAACTCAGTGAGACCCTGTCTCTAAATAAAAATACAAAATAGGGCTGGGGATGTGGCTCAGTGGCCGAGTGTCCCTGAGTTCAATCCCTGGTTCTAAAAAAAAAAAAAAAAAAAAAAAAATGGTGCCTGAGTCCAGAAAGCAGGGCCTGTCTGCAGAGGAGCCTGGACATTTGAGGCTTCAAAGTTTGTTCTTTAAAAGCTGTTATGGTACAGATAAGAGGTGTTCCCCAAAGCCCATGTGTGAAACAACTCAAGACCATTCAGAGATGATGTGATTAGATTATGAAAGTTGTAACCTGATCAGAGGATTAATCCTCTGATGGGGATTAACTGGGTAGTAACTACATAGGCAGGTAAGCTGTGGCTGGAGGAGGTGGGTCCCTGGGGGTGTGCCTTTGGGGTTTATATTTGGTTTCTGGTGAGCAGAGCTCCCTCTTGCTTCCTTGTTGCCATGTTCTGAGCTGATTTCCTCCTCCACCGCGCTGTTCTGCATCGCCTTGGGCTCAGAGCAATGAAGTTGGTTGTCTGTGGACCAAGACTTCTGAAGCTGTGAGTTCCAGATAAACTTTTTCTCCTCTAAAATTGTTCTTGTCAGATCTTTTGGTCACTGTAGTAAAAAAGGTGACTAAAACAAAAGACAAACGATCAATCCACCAGGTGCCCTGTAATCCCAGCGATTTGGGAGACTGAGGCAAGAGGACTGCAAGTTCAAGGCCAGCCTCAGCAATTAAGAGACCTTCAGCAATTTAGTGAAATTCTGCCTCTAAATTACAAAGTACTGGGGATGTGGCTCAGTGGTAAAGTGCCCCTAGGTTTCATCCACAGTATCAAAAGAAAAAATAGGCAAATGATTCAGATATTAATTTAGTAATTGGTGGGTGTGGCGAAGGATTGTAAAACAGTAGTTAAATGGTAACAGCATTCCCTAGAGAAAAATATCACCAAGGTGTTTGGTTAGAGAGGAAGGGAGAGATGGGGGTAGTGAGCCCTGAAAAGCACAGATGTAGAACCTGGGAGAGGAACCCTTGCTCTTTTGTGAGGTGGGACAGTGGTGCAAGTGCATCTCTAAATAGCAAGCCCACCTGGCAGTGTGAGCCCCTCAGCTCATTCCCAAGACTCCACGGAAATCTCTGCTGCAGTGTCTGAGAGTCATGGAGAATGTGGCAAGTGCAGAAATCACAGCGACTGCTTACTTTCCCACCACATGGAGATAAAAGCTCAGTGAGCATCAGGATTTAGTTCCTGGGACAAAGCTGAGTGTTATTTTATTTTTGTTGTTGTTTGTTTTTGCAGCACCAGGGGTCAAATCCAGGACCTCACACATGGTTAGGCAAACGCTCTACAACTGAGACACACCCCCAGATCATTTGATTTTTGAATCTTTCTTTTTTATCTCATATTACATAAAAAGGCTCTCTGTAAACTTCCTTTTTAAGGAGGTGAAGCACTCCACCAGGGAACATGCCATTTTCTCCTTCTCTTTTGGTGGGTGTTTGTGTTCTGCTTCTTTTTATTATTGTACATAATACCACAGTGAACATCTTAATGCAAAAATGACTTCCCATGTCCTCCCACTTGGGGACTGTTTTTTTAAAGATAGTTTTTGTCTAAGTGGAGGATTACTGGAAAAAAGCATGTGGAAAATCTGGAAAAAGACTTTAAGGAGACGGTTTTCAGGTTCAAGGAGGCCATACTCACCTCTGCCTTCTTGGTTTTACTGTTGGGTATGAACGTCTCCAGTGTCCCAACCTCCTTTTCCCGGTCTGCCTCCATGATTTTGCCCACTTTCAAAGGTGGAAATCTAGCCAGGCGTGATGGAGCGGCTCTGGAGGCTGAGGCAGAAGGATCACGAGTTCAAAGCCAGCCTCTGCAAGGGCAAGGCAATGAGCAACTCAGTGAGACCCTGTCTCTAAATAAAATACAAAATAGGGCTGGGGATGTGGCTTAGTGGCCCAGTGCCCTTGAGTTCAATCCCCAGTTCCAAAAAAATATCAAAAAACAAAACAAACAAACAAACAAACAAA
>JAJEJO010005100.1:245350-270685 GCA_020662805.1 Glaucomys volans | reverse complement strand
CTCTCTCTCTCTCTCACACACACACACACACACACACACACAAATTAATTTAAAACAAAACTAAGCAACAAGAAAATACATCATTTGCGGGAGAATGGATGGAACTTGAGACCATTATGTTAAGCAAAATAAACCAGACTCAGAAGGTCAGTGGTCCTATGTTTCCTCTCATATGTAGAAGTTAGAAAGAAAAAGGAAAAGAAAAGTGGTAGTGGTGGTGGTGGTGGTGGTGGTGATGGTGAATGTCATGAAAATCAAAGGGACATTGGTAGAGGAAAGGGACAAGGGAATGGAAGGAGGGGTGGGAGGGGGGAAGTGCTAGGAGCGATATTGGCTAAATTATACTGTTATATTGTGTGCATGTATGAATATGTAACAACAAATCCCATCGTTATGTACAACTATAATGAGCCAATTTAAAACGTGGAAGACAAAAACATGCTATGAAAATGGGGGGGGGAAGGGAAAACAGTAGAAACTGTGAAGATTGAAGGTCCTTTCTTTTCCTCCCTTCTTCCCTCCTGCCTTTCAAGGACTGGAGGAGTCCTTTTTTTCTCCTTTTGAGGTTGCAAGGACTGGAGTTGTCTCTGAGTTTTCTAAGGAGTGAGAATCCTAACAGCAGCTCTGGAGGGCAGCTGCTGCAGGACCTTGCCTCTCCCTGGTTCCACTAAACATCCTGGCTGGCTCTCCAGGGTCATGGAGAGCCTGTAGCAGCTCTGGTCTTCACACCTTCATCAGTGGCCACGGGTCACAGAAGTGGTGTTCCATTCTTGGTCACTGAACAAGGACGAGGAGATCACCCCTCAAACTCCCCACAGCTGCCTTAACTCAGGTTCTATCAACCAGACCTGCCACTTGCTAGGGCTGAGTGAGCCCCACTCCTTGGAGACACAGGACCCCAGCTTCTAGAACAAAGTTGGATTCTCTTAGCAGGGAGGAGACGGCTGTTGGTCAGGCAGCAATGGTGACCACTCCATCGAGAGTGTGGAGCCAGGCAGGTCTGTGGGGTTGGACTTTCATTGTGGGAAGCCTGGGCCTCAGAATGGGCCAGTTATGCAAATGGGGGCAAAGGGGAAGCAGCAAGAAGCAGGGCTTAAAGGGGAAAGCCAGAGGTGGGACCAGGGCTCCTTAAATCCCCCCTAGATGAGGAGAGATTTATTTCCTGTGAACTGACCAAGTAGGGGCCAAGAGGATTCAGAACTGAGCAGAAAAAATATTATTGGAGGAGAGGGCTGGATGGGCGAAGCTGTGCCTCCAACAGTATGGACTTAGGAATTCACCTCCAGTTGCCAAACTGAAGTGTGCTTTTCTCTTCCCGTTGTCTTTTTCCTCCTGCCCTCTCTTCTTTCTCTTTCCATCCTCCATCCATCTTTCTTTCCTTTTTTCTCTTTATTCTTTCAGTTCTCCTCCCCCTTTCTTTCCTTCTTTTTTACCTCTCCCCTTCCTTCCTCCCTCCCTCCTGTCCTCTTTGTCTCTCTCTTTTTCTCCTTTTCTCTCTTTCTCTTGTCTTCTGCCTTTCTCCCCTCACCTTCTCTTTCTCCCAATCTCTTTCTCTTTCAGATCAAAACACCGCACAAGCTACCAACTATTGACATGGAAGAACTGTTACATTAACTTTTTTTAGTGTCAGGAATTCATTAGACCCGTTTAGATTTCTCTCTCAACATTAGCAGGTTCTGAAAAACATCTTGTTTCGTTTTCCACAGATGAGGTCAGGAAGTGCCTGAGAAGCAATCCATGAGGATGAATATTTAGTGCTCAATTTCTGTAGGAAACAGGGAGCAAAGGGGCAGAAAACCGACCTGCCATGAGCATGCTCCCGGCAGTTTGAAAAGCTCCGGCTCCACTACAGCTTCAAAAATAGCTCTGTTCACTTTGGGACAGGGTTGGGGGGTTTTCTACAATCAAAAGCAGCTGCTTCATCTCATTCACCCATTAGGCTGACCTCCGCAGGCTCGCTGCAGGAATCTCACAGTCTGGAAAGTTCTGCTCAGAGCAGCCTCGTTTGCCAACGTAAAAGCAAGTCAAGCGCCTTTGCAGCAACTGTTTACATTTGTTTTTGAAATACTCCTGTCTCCTCTGGGGCAGTGATGAAGTCACTATTTGGAGCTTTCTAAGAACTGTAGTCCAGTCTCCACATCTCTCCACATGTCGCCAAGTTATTATGGACAGTGGATCTCATGGGATAGCCTCTCTTCCTTCACATTCCAGTTCACAGCTATGACTTATTTTATTTTTATTCTATAGTTGTTAAAGTAGAGCAGGCACACAATAAAAATCCAGATGTTGCAAAAGAATTTCAAGTGGAAATAGAAGTTCCTCTCTTGTGGACCCAGATTCCCACTAAGTCTTCCCTGAAATGTCAGCTTTTGATTGTACTCAGTATCATTCTGGAACTTTGTGAGCACATGTATGTGAGAGTGTATGATATATATTCAGTATGTATGCATGTGCATGTATGTATACTATACATATACTTATGTGCATTCAGACATATGGTATACATTCATAAGTGTGTGTGTGTGTGTGTGTGTGTATGTGTGGGTGTGTGTGTGTATACAGTACAGTATAGCTTTGGGAAAATTGACCTCTAAAGTTCTTGTGAGTAAGAGCACTTGGAGCTGTTCCAGATTCTCTCTCTTTTTCTCTTCAAACTTTTTGATTAATTGGAGCAGGGTCTGTCCTGCATAGACAAGGGAGGGAGTGGAGTACATGTCAGCACTGGAGGCTGGTGATCTGGGTTCAGATTCCTCCTTCCTGCAAGTAACTCACTGTTAAACTCAGTAAACCTTGCTTTTCTTATCTGTAAAATGGAGGCACAACCTTCTAACTCTGAGGATTAAATGAGGTGATACACACAGATCTGTCAGCATTGCCTCAGCTCAGTGGGTGCTGGTCATGTGTATTAGGAGACTAAACTATTGCCAGACGTTTTCATCAACCCAACCACCTCCACTGGCACATCCTTTTGGTCTCTTCCCCCCAAAGTTGTGATAGCCCAGCCTGTCTCCTGGTCCTCACCTATAGAACCTTCTTGCTCAGTGAACAGAACATGAGATTCCTGTGGCCTGGCTCTTGCTTTGAGTTCTTCCTTGAGCCCTTTGCCTCATGATGCTTCCTCTCTGCTTCTAGACATCTGCAGATCACATTTTGAGACTGTGGGTAGCAGGTGCTCCCCCTGGGTGATGACTTCCATTTTGTGATCCAATTCTCATGGGTGGCTGGTGTCTAATACTAGCTGACAAACTAATCAGTTGTTTTCAATCTAAGCCTTTCCACCTTGTCCTACTCATCCTCCATTGTTATTGACAACGCATATCCAATATTAAGAAAATATGACCCAGAGATGCCTTTTGTTGGTGGGCGGCAGTGCTGAGGATTGAGCCCCTGGCTTTGCATGATGCTGGGAAAGCACTCTACCATTGAGATCAATCTCCAGCTCTTTCTACTTTTTTTTTTTTTTTTTTTTTTTTTTTTTGTGGTGCTCGGGATTGAACCCAGGGCCTTGTGCTTACATGGCAAGCACTCTGCCAACTGAGCTATATCCCCAGCTCTCTACTTTCTTTTGAGACAGGGTCTTCTCATTAATTTACTTAGGTTGGCCTTGAACCTCTGAACCTCCTGCCTCAGCTGCTCGAATCTCTGGAAGTACAGGAGTGCACCACTGTGCCTGAATATCAGAGGTGCTCTTTGAGGGAACATTAAAGATAGAAGGAAAAGTCCTTAGGGACTGTATAACACAGCGAGCAGAAAAAGGAATGCACTGGTCTTGGGATAAAGGTGACAACTGAACAACATTGACTGGTGTTTAGAAAAGAAGGTGTGTTCCTTTGCAGCACATAAGGAAAAGGGTGACCCCAAAGTCAGGTCTATGACACAGGTTGAGCACTCCTTAGTGGTTGCATGTGCCCCTGCTGAGCTCCTCAAGACTTTGGGGGCTTCACTGGACTGGCTCCACAGTGAGACTCCACGAAGCCCCATGGGCAGGGCAGCATGTAGTGTCCATAGACAGTGGTGTTCTTTATTAGACTCATGACCTTCTGACTGCTGTGGCTCCTTTGTACCATATATTAGTTTCTTCTGGTGGCTCAGGATTAATTGCCTGGGATGCCCCATAAAATGTATCACGTCAGCCTTTGGAATGTGCAGCATCCATGCACACAAACCAGCCAGACTGGGAAAGCAGGCCTGGGGCTGGAGGAAATGGGGGACAGAAGCAGAGAAGCTACAATGCAAACAGAAGGTGGCCAGGCAGCCTCTCAGCTCTTTCCATTCAGAACACCTGCATCTGTTACTGGGCTCATGAATATTCAGAAGGGGGTGGTGAAAAGAGCAGGAGGAGAGGGAAGGAAATGTCCTTCCAGCCCTTACCATTTTCCAGGCACAGGGCAAGAGTTCCCCAAAGTAGGAAGTGATACTTCTCCCTGGAACCCAAGTTCTGGTGATTTTTCCTGCACTCATTTTCAATAAGTTGTTGGGGTTTTCTTTTATCCACTTTAAAAATAAACTGAGCATATCAGAGAACATTTGGAATACCCCACAGAAAGAAGGAAAAAAAGGCTTCTCCTCTGATATCATCACAAAGAGACAAGCATGTGGAGAGATTGATTTGCTCAGGTGTTGGATTATACTGCTTACATATTTTCAGGGTCCATCTTGCATAAGCACTTACAGTGTGCAAAATGATAAGAGGGGGATCAAACTCAGGGCCTTACACATGCCAGCCAAGAGCTCTGCCACTGAATTGTATCTCTAGTGCTGCAATCATCATCTTAATGCTCAAAAGGGAAAGTTTGTTCTAAATCCTACTTGCTTGAGGGGTTTCACTAATACTTACGCAAAGTTGAATCCTCACCGACTACATTTGGAGAGGGCCACAGTGTAAATATTAAATCATGACATTTAATTCTCTGAGAAGCCCTGCAGCCTGGCAGCCTTTATAGTTTTCTAGGCCAAGCCATGAGACCTGGGCTGGAGAAAGGGGCTTGGTATAGAGGGAGGGCTCCCTGAAATCCTTTTCCTGGAGGGTGGTAGTCCTTCTTCCTTTCCCAACATTCTGAGATCTCTGCTCTGGTCTCTGGTGCTCTGGTCAGAGGAGAATGCGACCCAAAGGAACGAAGAAAGGCCACCCCTTCTGGTCCCTGGAAGAAGAAGAGGACAAAAGCAAGGCATAGGTGAGAGAGAGAGAGGCATGTGCTGAAGGACACTGGCTTCCTCCCCTCTGGGATCTTGAAGTCACTGCTGAGCAGGGCCCTGCCATTGTGGTGGGTGACCCCATTGGGATGGGAGGGAATAGAAAGTGACTGGGCATGCTCAGACATAAGAGGACCACCCTGTTGTCTAGCCTTGAGCCCAGCATTGAGCAGGTCAGGGTGACATAAATCTGCTGCTGGCCTATACTTGCAGGGCTGGGGTAAGAGCACAGATGGACATGTCCCATTGATCTGAGGCTCCCAGCCTGGCAAGAGGAGGCTCAGAGCAGGCTAATGGTGGGGTCCAGACGAGGGGCAGAGGGAAGGCAGGGCTACGTTTAGAGAGGTCTGTGAGAGCTGAGCCAGCTGCCAGGGGAGCTGCGGTTACCCAGCTGCAGTTGCCCTCACCAGATGTGGTCGCCTAATCTTGAACTTTGCACCTTTCAGGAAACCCTCTTTTCCTTTATAAATTATTCTGTGAAATTCATCTATAGTAACAGAAAATAGACTAAGCCTACTGCTTAGAGCCTGAGATTCCTGATTCACCCCCAGCCACCCCTCAGCTGCTCACCTTGGAGCCAGGTTCCTGTAGCCACACAGCTCTCCAATGTGGGATAGAAAGGAGGCCTGCTTAGGACAGCCCAGCCTGGTAGGTTCATGACCTGGTGGATTTGGATGCTCTTCATGCCCTTCGGCATCCTTGTCCAGTACAACCTCATGCCCACATGAATGGAAAATGGGAATATGAAGTGGCTTCATGGACCCAGCCTTAAACCCAGGGCATGAATGTTAACCATTTTTCAATTTTCGAGGACATCTAAGCAGAAGAGGATCTATGTCCCCTGTCCTCCCAGTCTACATGGAAGACTATGGAAGGGAGAAGAGTCAGCATTTGGGAATCACATTGTTGGAATGCTTCTGGTCCCCTCCCACAACATTCCTCCAAGGTGCTGGGGCTGTGGGGGGGAGGGTGCAGGGGGGCCCAAACAGAGGGAAGGAGGTGGGAAGCAAGAGGGATACCAGTACATCCTGAGCACATTGGGTGTGTGCTTAGGCAGGGATCTGGTGGCTGGGGCCGGGCTGTATGCACTAGTTGATCTGTGGTGTGTAACGTCCTGGACTACCTGTGGCATGTAAAGTGGACAGCACAGAAATTGTGTGGCTTTCTGCCTTGCCAATGAGTCTCCCTCCTCCAAGCAAGGGGCCCTGCAACCAGCAGCTGTGGGGAAGCTTGTCAGCCAGGAGAGGGGGACCCTGGAACACTGGGCCTTGGGATGTCTGTCAGGAAAGACCCCACATTTAGTCTTATTTGAATAGGAGAATCAATTGCCAAAGGTGTGACTCAGAGATGCAGTTTGTAACAACACTGAGAGAAAACAGTGTCCAAATACCAAACCCCAGGTATTTGAGGAGCTTGCATTTGCTCTCTTCCACCATTCTTAGAAGAGCTGAACCCAGAGCACAGGTGGTGAGGAGCTGTTTCAGAACCAGGGATGGGGGTGGGGCATGGACCAAAGTCCAGCCCCTTTACCCTGTCCTCTTAGCCTCTGTATCAGGGTTCTCCAGAGAAATAGAAGCAACAAAATATGAAATATTCATATATATATATGTATATACACATATACATACACACACACACACACACACACACACATACACACATACTTACTGTAGCTATTTACTATGAGGGTTCATTAGACTGACTCACATGATCAGAGGCTAAATAGTCCCACATGGCGTGTGCAGACTAGAGAGCTAGAGGAACCATTAGCTCTTCAGTTCAAGAAGCTGGAAGACTCAGAACAAGAGGGACCAATGATGCAGCTCCAGTTTGAGGCTGAAGACCTGGAAGCCTCCTGGAGAGTTGCTGGTGCAAATCTGCCTTCAAAGGCTGAAGAATCTGGTATCTGATGTCCATGGGATATGGCAGCAGCAAAAGCGCAGCTGCTCCAGGAGAGTCTGCCGTGCAGGTGTGCGAGCTTCCCTCTTCTGTTTCTTCTCTCCATCATGCCCCAGCCTATTGAATGGTGCCATCCAAATTCAAGGCAGGTCTTCATGCTGTTTCCTGACCAACATACCAATCGGCTCTGGAAACACCATCACAGATGACCCAGAAGTGTGCTTTAACGATTTTCTAGGCATTACTCAATCTAGTCAAGTTGGCTAAGATTATTCTCACACCATCCCTCAAGCCACAGTTATCTGTATTGCAAGAAAGGGGAAGATGAGATTTCATTGATTTTTGGAACTGATTTTTCAATAATTTAAAAGTGGCCAAAAAAGTTAATGGGACATCCCCAAATGTTGAAGAGATACACAAAAGAGATTGAGAGGGCAGGATGAAAAGAAGTGATTGAAATGAAGCCTTCCAAATACTTAATTTTTTTTTTAACCACCAAGTTATAACAATATAGTGTTAAGACTGAAGACCATAGATGCCAGGCCTCTGGGGTCATATCTGTGGCTCTATCCTGGTCCAGGTATTAGACACAGACAAATTACCCAATGTCTCAAACAAAAACCCAGGGTCCACATTCAACACAGCCCTCTTCATATCCTCCCATCAGAGTTGATATAATGGTTAAATGCACCAATGCTGATAATGGAGACCCATGCACAATACTACGGTTCACTGAAACTGGTTTCTTATTGGAAAAATGGCTCCAGATTGCAGAGGTGCACAAATATGAAGGGGGAAAAAACCTTGCATTTGAAATCTATAAAATACTACAAGAGATCAGTATATTTAATGCACGAGGTTTTATTTCATTCAACATGCATTTTCTTTTTCTGGGAAAACTAGTTGTGGATTTAAAATGTTAGCCCATGACTTCTTTGTTATTCCTTCCTTAAGGGGTAAAACCTAATTCATCTCTGCTGTAGTTTAGATATTAGGTGTCCCCCCAAATCTTGCATGTGGGATAACACAAGAAAGTTTAGAGATGAAATGTTTGGGTCATGAGAGCCTCAATCTAATCAGCGCATTAGTCCCCTGATAGGGATTAACAGGGTGGTAACTGCAGGCAGGTGGCTGAGGTGGGTTTGAGGGGGCATGCCTTTGCGTTATACCTTTGGACCATGGTGAGGGGAGTCTCTCTGTGCTTCCAGCTGGCCATGTCCTGAGGTGCTTTCCTCTACGACAATCTTCTGCCTGCCCTTGATGTTCTGCCTCACTTTGGACCCAGAGCAGTGGAGCCAGCTTTCTGGAGACTGAGACCTCCGAAACTATGAGCCCCAGATAAACTTTTCCATCTATAAAAATTGTTCTTGTCAGGTCTTTTGGTCGCAGCAGTGAAAAAGCTACCTAAAACCACCTCCCTTCAAAGTGGGAGATGAACTTTGTGACTTAGTTGTGAGGAATTGTACCTGGCAGAAGTGGTGTTGTGTGACTAGGAGACTAGGGCTTAAGATGGCCTTGTGACTTCTATCTGGATCACTCTCTCTCTTAGATTGTCACTCTGGGGCAAACCAGCTATATACATCAAAAGCCACTCCAATGTGGCAAGAAACTGAGATCTTTAGTCAACAGCCTCATTGGTGAACTTGAAGGAGGTAGTCAGCCCCCAGCAAGCCTTCAGATAATGCAGCCCAAGCTGGCAGTTGAAGGAGAGCCAGAACCACCAGCCAGGCCTCTCATCTCCCCCACCCACAGAAACTATGTGATAGTGCATTTTGTTGTTTTAAGCCACCAAGTGACAGGGTAGTCTGTAATGAAGCAGGAGTGTACTACTCTCCGTGATAAATCCCATCAATATACACACAAGGCCAAGTATACACCCAAACTGTACTTATGTAAACACCTGCTTATGCTAATATGTGAAGAGACTTAGAACTTTTCAATGATCCTTAGTAAAGAGGAAAGTGTTGTGAAGGACACTAGCATGGACAGGGAACAAGAACCCAGGCTCTAGCCTGGTCTACAAGCACAGGTTCAGGGCACTGAGCCAACTCCTCACTAGCCTGTCTCCCTACACAGATTATTTGCACACCCACCAAACATCAGCTATGGTGTCAAGTCGGTCTTTGACTTTGGGGAAGTTGTTAGGAGACAGGTGAATGAACAGCTAGCACAGAGAGATTAATGCCCTAAGGAGAGTGGAACAGGAGCCTGAGGATGAAGAGTCGGGCATCTCCTGGGGTAGGGGCCGGAGCCTCCACATCTGTAGGCTCTTTGGGCTGGGAGAAGAATGAGTTTAAGAGACCTTCTTGGAGGTGGGCTGTGTAGGCTGTGGCAGGGGGAGACCCAGGAGGACTGTCTGACTTCACAGAGGTTGCTGGGTCAGGGGAGGCTGTGACCTTTGTGAGAAGGGCAGTGGGCAGCCATGGGAGGAATTTGAAGAAGGGGTGTGAGGAGCAACCCACTTGCTGCATATTTTAGCAAGAACAGAAGGGAGTAGGGCAAGATGGCACAGTGGGTGAGAGGCTTCTGCAGGCAAGATGGGGGGTACAGGAGGGAACTGAAACAACGTTCAATGCCATGGAAAGTGATAGTGAAACTGTGCAGGTTTCAACTGTGAATTCACATAGAAATCCCCTTTATTATGTCAAAGGACTGTCTTAAAGATACACATCTCCCCACATACTCTGTCCTTTCCGGGCAAGTCTGTAAAAGGTGTCCACCCCAACTTATCAGATAGAGAAGAGGAATATTTACTGAAGGACCATTGTGCCTTGGTCTTACTTGGTTTTAAACAAATATTTAAGGCATGGCCTGTTGGCACCCTTTGTGGATGAGAACATTGAGGTGCAGATACTGAGGCCTTGGGCAGAGCAGCAGCATGAGAATTTGATCCAGCTCTGTGTGGCTCTGGTGTGGCGGTTCCCAGGTGGTCCCCAGGGGCTCCACGCTCAGCAGTATCTTTTTTCTAGGACACGTGCACTGTATATGTGAGTGATAAGGGGGACGTGGATGAAGGCTGATGCTGGTGCCAATAGGTGCATGGGCCTCTGACAGCAGAGCGTCCAGCTAAAACAATATTTGAAAATCACATGTTTAAATATGAAGCAGTTTTCAAGTTCAAGGAAGGCAGATGTGAGGTGGGTGGGAGGTAGTTGGTATCCACAGCAGGGAAGTGACATTATTGTGGTCTCTACAAAGCCTCTTAAGATTCAAGACATTGTCCCCAGGTTTGGTTCCCCTGAGCCAGTAAATTGAAGTTTTGTTTCTTTGTTTGTTTTTAATATTTGTCTTTGCCTCCTTTTTTATTTAAAAAGTGCCATCAAAAAGTGATAGCACCTGCCTCCAAGAAAAGAAGGAAGGAAAGAAGGAAGAAAGGAAGGAAAGAATGAAACCTTGATCAATGAACTTTTCCCTCTAATTTTTTTTCACTGTGTTTAGCTTGATGTCAGAGCCATGAGGGCTTGAAGCCTGGCTCCTCTGGCAGCACTCGCTGTGGGAACTTGGGCAAAGAATTTATGTCTCTGTGTCCTAGTTTCCTCTTCTGCAAAACAGAGATAATACTGCTTCTTCCTTGGGTTACAGTGCGGATTCAAAAAGATAGTAAATGCTGGTCATGGTGATGCACGCCTGTAATCCCAGCAACTTGGGACGTTGAAGCAGGAGGACCGCAAGTGTGAGAGTAGCCTGGGAAACTTAGCAAAACCCTGCCTCAAAATCAAATAAAAAGGGCTGAGGATGTAGCTCAGTGCTTGCATACCACGTGTGAGGCCCTAGAGTTAATACCCAGTACGACTGCAAAAAGAAAAAAAAAAAATGAAAGAAAGAAAATGAATGTGAAATGCTTATACCAGCCCTAGGCCATCATAGCCACACCATATCGAGTCAGCATTATTATTATTAAGTACAACTATTAACTTTGACACTGGCCCCATTTGTGCTCCTTAGGGAAGCCCTATTAAGACCACCTGGACTGGGTGCTAGGTTAAGGGAGGAAGCCATAGTATGCTTGATTCAGGCTGCAGTCATGGGTGAGGGTCTTTTCTGGGATGAATAGGTAGTTTAAGTGTGCAATCATCTCGTCTTGGCAAATGAGACATGCCAGCTACTGCCTAAAAGATGGGTGTTGAAGTATGGTCTCAGTCAGCTTGAGTTTCCATGACAAAATACTACAGACTGATTGACTTGAACACAGATGTTTATTGCTCCCCATTCTGGAGGCCAGAAGTCCAATACCAAGGCATTAGCATGGTTTCTGATGGGAGTGTCTTCCCACCTTGTGCATAGCCACCTTTTGCTGTGCCCTTACATGGGAGGAAAATGGTTCCTCTTCCTCTTCTTATAAGGACACTGATCCCATCAATGGAGTCACCACTCTCATGACCTCATCAAACCCCAGCCACCTTCCAGAGGCCCCAGCTCAGTACCATCACTTAGGAGTGTAAAGCTCACGAAAGGGTGGCAGGTAAAGCTTGAAAAGGCGGCGGCAGGTGACCAAAAGAAGCTCGCCAGGTGGGTTCACCAGACTCAGACAAAAGTAGTAGCTCGATTTATTGGAATCTGCATCCCTGGCGAAAATCTCCAGCCCCCCCCACTCCCCCCCCCCAGGTTGAAAGTCGGGGTGGGAGAGTCAGGAGAAATCGCATGTGGCTTTGGCTACTCAGGGTTTTTATATAGAGGAAAGGGGTCAAGGGTCCTTCCCAGGAAAAGGTAGACCCAAGGTGGATGTCAGGGTCAGCAGGTCTGCCTCATTGGTCACTTCTGGCACAGTGTATTGCTAGGTGACTGTGCTCCCTCCCCCTGCAGCCACCCAATTCGACCTAACAAGGAGGTTGAGGCTTCAACATATGGATTTTGAGGAATACATTCAGTGCACAACAGGCACCCATTTTCCAAGAACTAGTGAAGTCTTCAGGAAAGTGAATGCTCAGGTAGAATGATTTTTCACCTGGGGCTGTTTCTCTGTCTCCCTTGGTGGGCTGCATGGGCTCCCCACGGGGCAGCATTGATGTGTCTTCTCTGCACATCTGCCTCATGTGTGTGACATAAGTTTAGCCTCTTCTACACTTTCTGGTAACAGCCTGCCATGACCCTACTTCTGCCAGGAGTAGACAGAGCTCCTTGAGCTTTTCCTGCTGCGGCCTGTGGTGTGTGTGCTTCTGGACACTGAACCTCATGTGCTGGCCTCCAGTGTCCCCAGAGGAGGAAGACAAGGGAGCTGTCTCTCCATCATTTTGGAGCCTGGTGCCTTGTTCCCCCACAGCCTATCTGGAATCTCACTAATGATAAAGACATTGGCAGTGAGCTCATTAGGTCTTGTCCTCAGAAAAGACAGGTGAGGGGGTGGGCCTTCCAGAGCAGCACTGGGTGGAGGGCATTTGTTTTTGACACAGAGGAGCTGAAGTGAGAGCCATTTATGAGCTGATGGCCCCTGATAAGTTTGCTGAGAGCTAGGGCGACTGCCTGGGTGGAAGGTGGTTTGTGGGTTTTTGTTGGTTGTCCCATTCCATGGATGGGATTTGGGGAGACTGGATAGAGCATGGGAGCTCAGGGAAAGGCTCAGGGCCAAGCCAGGGAAGAACAGAGGGAAAGATGGAAGGAAGTGAGGCTGGAGGAGTGAGGAGGGAGACAGGGGCATTCTCCGCTCTGGCCAGGGACCTTTAGAGTCACCCCTTTCACACTCCTACCCGGGTGCTGCCTCCAGGAGGCAGCATTAGTGCCATCTTTTTTCTGAGTGAAAAATTGGGCTGTAAAATGGCAGGAGCAGGACTTGAGCCTGGGACGGTGAGTCACAGTAGAAAGAGCCAGTGCGTTCAGCGTGCACAGCGTTTGGTCCCTTCAGTCTCGCTGTGTTTGGTTGAGTTAATTGTTGACCTTTAACAACTAGGAGACTTACAAAACCCAGAATTATTGCTTCTTTTCCACCAAAATTCATCCTGGTGCCTGAAGCCCACCTTCGCAAGGTGACATCCACCTGGCCTTTGAGAAGACAGGGCAGTGAGAGCCAGGTTAGACCAGTGTCCTGTCTTGCAGGCCAGTGCTTTTATCACAAGGGCCCAAGTTCTAGGAATCTTCCTCATCACTGGGTGGAAACTCCTCCTGGCCAAGTGCCCGCCCCCTGTGGGGATGCCCTTCTGCACCTCCCATTCCAGCCTGGGGACCAGGAGCAAGTTCTAACTGCTTGACAGTCCCCCTGACTGTCACCAACGGACTGTGTCTGAGGGGAAATGGGGCTTTTTAACAAAGCCAGTCATCCAAGAAAAGCAACGCCAACTGATTCCGAAGCTTAAGCAGAATCATTCCCGCTTGGTTCTTCACAGGCCAAGACTCTCCCATTATTTTTTTCAAGGCCATGTCAAGCAGAAACACTTTCCAAGTCCCTGGCAGCCAGTGGCATGGAATGCGTCTTCCTCCTGCCTTGGCATTAGCTATGGCTGTCACTGAGAAGAAAACGAAAACACTGATGCCTGATTGCCTCTGGGCTCTGGCTGAGTTTGTGCTGGAAGACTTGGGGTCTGGGCAGACTCAGCTGACGTAGAAGAGCTGGTTTAAAAACAACTTTTTTATGTTCAAAAGTTTCATAAATAAAAAGCCAAGTTCAGAGGTGGGGACTCCATTTAAATGTGCATGGTATAAGCTCTAGATGTGGTGCCCGCCAGGCCTTACCGCTCAGCGCCTGCCCTGCCACCCCTTCCTTGCCTGGTCAGCATTCTCTGACTTCTCCAATCAAAAGCCAAAAGGACTTTTTAAATGACTCATGATGGAAACCAGTAACAAACAAACTTTGAAGACCTAGGTCCAGTGCAAGAAAGTAGTCAGCCAGTATCTATTGAATTTTATGTCCTTATCCATATAAGATGGTATTTGTCAGTCATCTTTCATATTCATGTATATTTGGTTCTGGGGATTGATTCCAGGGGCACTTAACCACTAAGCCACATTCCCAGATCTTTTTATTTTTTATTTTGAGACAGGGTCTCACTAGGTCGCTGAGGTTGGCTTTGAACTTGAAATCCTCCTACTTCATCCTCCAGAGCCACTGGGATCATAGGCTTGCACCACTATGCCCAGTTTCCTCCATATTTTAACATATGAAAGTCTTCCAACATATAGGAAACTGAAACAATAGCACAAACTTCACCATCCTACCTCTTCCTTAGATCCTGTAATTAGTAACATTTTTCTTCTTCTCCTTCTCCTCCTCCTCTTCCTTCTTCTTCCTTTTCCTCTTCCTCCCTCTTCTCCTTCTACTTCTCCTCCTCCTCCTCCTCCTCTAAAGCATCTGAAACTACAGAGTTCATGACATTACAGACCTAAATGTGTGAAGGTGGAGGTCAACTGTGTGTGATAGTGGAAGTCAGGTGCATGGGATGGTGGAGATCCAGTGTGTATGATGGTGGAGGTCCAATACTCAGGACTGGCAGTTCAAAATTATACAGGAAAAAGAAAGTTTTTTTTTTTTTTTTTTGGAACCAGGGATTGAACTCAGGGGCACTTGGCCACTGAACCACATCTGCAGCCCTATTTTGTATTTTACTTAGAGACAGGGTCTCACTAAGTTGCTGAGGCTGACTTTGAACTTGTGATCCTCCTGACTCAGCCTCCCAAGTCACTTGGATTACAGGCGTGCTCCACCACACCCAGCTAAGAAAGTTTTGATTTAAGTTTTTTAATAGCACATTTGAAATTTTTCTATAGAAGAACCGTGACTCACTCTATCTAAAATCAGGGCAGGCCAGAGGAAGTAGGTTTTTTTCGTGTGTGTACTCTGATTGAATCTAGAGGCATCTTTCCATTGAGTCACACCTGTAGCTCTTTTTTTTTTTTTTAGATGTTGATAGACCTTTATGTTATTCATTTATTTATATGCGGTGCTGAGAATCGAACCCAGAGCCTCACACATGCTAGGCAAGCGCTCTACCACTGAGTCACAACCCCAGCCCCCTAGCTCTTTTTTATTTTTTATTTTAAGACATGGTCTCGCTAAATTGCTTACAGCCTCATTAAGTTGCTAAGGCTGGCTTTGAACTTGAAATCCTCCTGCCTCAGTCTGGGATTCCAGTTGCTGGGATTACAGGTGTGTACCACTGCATCCAACTGAAGTAGCATTTTTGAATTCCAAAAAGTGGTCATTCAGAGGGAGAGGACACCTCCCACTGGGAGCAGGAGAGTCCACGGACACCTGCTGTGGGGGGATTAACTCTGAAGGCCTTGAAGGATCTATAGACAATGAAGTTTCTCTTCTCTCTTTTCCCCTCTCATCAAGTCATGCAGATTAAAAAGTAGGAACAAAGATGAGGAGATCAGAATTGCACAAAAAACAAGGAATACTTCTGCGCAGCTGGATAGGAGGGACAGTTATGGGGGGAATAGCAGGCACCGTGGTGACAAAAAAGGTGTGATGGGCGTTCAGGGGGCTAAACACTGACCACAGGAAGCCAAGCCCTCCCAGCTGGTGCCCTGTCTACCAGCAGGCCCAAGATCTCCAGCTGGGAAGTAGTGATGCCCTCATTCTGCTCTTTGCCTAGTGGGTGAAGCCTGTTTGAGTTAAGATCATTGTTCTACATTAATTACAAAAGTGTGTTTACAGCCGTAAGTATGGCAAGTGCCCATAATTCCAGTGACTTGGGAGGCTAAGGCAGGAGGATTGCAAATTTGAGGCCAGAGTCAACAACTCAACAAGACCCTTAGCCACTTAGCAAGAACCTGTCTCAAAATAAAAAATAAAAAGGACTGGGGTGTAGTTCAGAGGTGAAATGCCTCCAGGTTCAATCCCCAGTATTCAAAAACAAATAAAAATAAATAAATAAATGAAAAAAAATATTCTATCTGGAATGAGCTGGTTGGTGCTGACTCCAGCTTAATGATTTTTATGTCAAGGAGCCACTCTATAAAAGTGGGCAGCCCACATCTGAATAAATGGCAGACAGCCCCCAGATATTGGCCAAATGCATACTTCATAAAGCACACGACTTTGGAGTTGCTGATAAAGCAAGAGAGAGCTAAGTGAGAGAGCTCGAAGAGCCCCAGGGCTGTCACTCACAGCTTGGGGACTTGGAGCTTCTCCTTCTGCAACTACAAAATATGTGCTAATAACATGTATCTCAGCACTGCCAGGAAATTGAAGTGATGTGCAAGTGAGGCATGAGGTAGAGTCTGGCACAGTCTAGACCTCTCTTCCCCTCTGATGTGTGTATGTGTGTCTGTGTGTATGTTCAAGTATGAGTATGCCTGTGTGTGTATCTGTATCTCTATGTGTATGTGTATAAGTGTGAGTGTGTAGGTGTGTGGAGTTTGTGGGTGAATGTGAGTGTGAATGTGGAGTGTGCATTTGTAAGTATGTGTGTGTGTGTGCGTGCATGCTTCCTCTGCTTTTCTTGAATCCTACCAAGTCTGGTTCCTGGCCTGGTTTGACATCCCGCCTCCTTGGCTCAGGCTTCCAGATGGGCAGTTCACTGGCTCAGTTTGGCCCAGAAAGAAGCCCCACCTCCAGCTGTAACCTGAGAGCGTTGTGGAATGCAAGACAGTACTCCAAGGTCATGTGAATAGAACCAATTCTCTCCCCTTTGGCAGCATCTCTTTGGGGAAAAATAAAATAGTGGGGCTAGGATGGGGGAAATCTGGAGACCACTTCTGCTGTCCCTCAACAGATTATTCATGAAGCCAACAGGGCCTTGGGATATGTGTATAGAAAGGACATTCTCCTGTAGATTCTGCAGGGCAGAAAATGACACAGCCTGGCTGTGATTATGTTTGAAGAGCCCCCAGATCATGAAGCCAGTCAGGCAGGCCGGGAGAGCAGTTTTGTTGGTCAGACACATGTATGTGAGGTGGTATTGTGAGTCATGCCCATGTCAGGCTCTGGGGTTGCAGGGGTGAAACCGGCAGCTGTGGATAGGCCAGAGTTCCACAATGATCATCAGAGCTGTCATGACGGAGGCTACTAAGACAACTGCCTCGGAGCCCAAATGCCTCCACCATTTAAAATACAATTAAGTTTGACGACAGATCATGTGCACACCACTTCTTTAGAAAATCTCTGCACAGGCTAAAGCAGACGCATATAATGGGGCAACCAACTGAATGATTTTACTTTGTACCCTGTGGTCCTGGCTTGAATCTGGGGTCAGTCACGTTCTTCCTAAAGGCTCCTAATATGCCCCGGGTCTGGACCCTTAAGGGGAAGTTTTTATCTCCAGCCATGCTGAGTCTCACACTAATGCTCTGCACTTTCTCTTCACTTACTATTTATCTACTTCCTTTTTGTGTCTGTCTTCTTTCATTTCAAGGTGAGGAGGACAGGGACAGTTTCTGATGCACTCTAGTGACAGAGCAAATAGCAAAAGTGCTACACATCTTGCTAAGTATCTGATAATATATGTGCATTTCTCAGTCAAGAGCATACTGAAGGGGCAAAACTGAAACTTGCCTCTAAGATCAATGTCCATTTTCGCCACTCTTATTTAACGGAATATTAGAAGTCTTGGGCAGAGCCATACGTGAGAGAAGGAACTATGCAAATATTTGCACATTTACCTTTTGTAGAAGCTGCTGGTTTTGTCTGTCCCCTGTTGTCTCTCCTCCCTTCTGTTTTTACATTTGGGAATCTGCCCCTTTTCCATTGCGCGTGGTACCAGAGTCCCAATCATAGTGCCCCATTGTTTAAAATTCTTTCATGGGCATTTAGACCATATTTTGTATAAGGAAAGTCCTCTCCTCTCCATATAATTAGGGTGCATCATGTGGCAATGCTGCAGAGAGAAGTTCAGTCAGCATTTTGGGGATGGGGTACAGGAGAGATAAGAAGATGAAAGGAAAAGCAAGACAGGGATATGTTATAGACATCATCTGGGTCCCTGAAACCCTGAGACCAGTCTCATTGCATCCCTCCCTTCTGAGACATGGGACAAATCCCTTCTGTGCTTATGCCTGGTGTTTTGTTTTTGCTTTGGTACTGGGGATTAAATCCAGGGGCACACTACTGCTGAGTTACAACCCTAGGCAATATATTCTAGAATCCATATTGAATTCCTACCACTCAACAAGGAAATAAGCCATCTGGTTTAAAAATTGGCAAAGTTCTTGAATAGACCTTCTCCAAAGAAAATATATAGATATCCATGAAGCATACAAAAAGTAGCTCAATATCACTAATCATCAGGGAAAGGCAAATCAAAAGCACAGTAAGATACCTCTTCACACTCATTAGGATGGCTGTTATTTAAAAAATAGAAAATCACGAGTGTTGGCAAGGATGTGGAGAAATTAGAATTCTTGTGCATTGCTGATGAGAATGTAAAATGGCATAGCTGCTGTGCAAAACAGCATGGTGTTTCCTCAAAAACTGAAACTTAGACACACCATGTAATCCATCAATTCCACTTCTTGGTATGTATGCAAAATGATATTCATATTCTTAGCAACATTATTCGTAGTAGCCAAAGATGTCCTTCAACAAGAGTCCTTCAACAGATGAATAAATAAACAAAATGTGGTGTATGGGTGCAGTGAAATATTATTCAGCCTTGCAAAGGAAGGAAATTCTGACACATGCTACATCATGGATGAACTTTGAAGATATTGTGCTTAGAGAAATAAGCCGTATGTAAAAGGATGAATACTACATGATTATGCTTAGTGAGATACATAAAGGACTCAAGTTCATAGAAACAGGAAGTATGGTGGTTTCTAGTGCGTAGGGAGGGAATTACTGTTAATAGGTAGAGTTTTGGTGTTGTAAAATTGAAAATGCTCTAGAGATGAAGGTGGTGATGGTTGCCCAACGATGTGGATGGACTTAGGGCTCCTGGACTGCACAATTTTTACAAGTGCTTCTGCAATCTGTGGCTTGGCTTTCCACTTTGTTGATGGTCTCCTTTAGTGTACTAAAGTTTAAAACGATGAAGCCCAATTTATGGGTTTTCTTTTTGATGCCTGTGCTCTTGGTGTCGTATCAAAGAAATCATTAGCAAGTTCGACATCATGAAGTGTTTCTTCCATGTTCTCTTCTAAGTTTAATAGTTTTAGTTCTCAAGTTTAGGTCTTTGATCTATTTTGGGTTAATTTTTGTACGTAGTGTAAGGTACCCATCCAACTTCATCGTTTTTCTTGTGAATATTTGGCTTTCCCAGCACTGGTTTTTGAAAAGATGGTCTTTCCCCTATCGAATTGTCTTGGGACCCTTGTCAAAAGTCATTTGATCATAATGTGCGCATTTACTTCTGGGTCCTCAGTTTCCCAGGTGTTTTTTTTTTTTTTTTTTTTTTTTTTTTTTGCAGTGCTGGGGAATTGAACCCAGGGCCTTGTGCTTGCGAGGCAAGCACTCTACCAACTGAGCTATATCCCCAGCCCCTCCCAGGTGTTTTAATCCTTTTTATTTCTGTAAAATTAGTTGAAAGTCTTTTCTTTCATTTTTAATATTGTCTTCTTCTTTTTTCTTGAGTGTTAGATTGCTCATTTTTGTAGATCTTTTCAAAGAACCAATTCTTAGTTTTATCAATTTTCCTTTTCTATTTTCTATCTTACTTATCTCTTTGAACTCTATTGTTTTCTTCCTTCTGTTAACATTGGGTTTGGTATGTTCTTTTTATAATCCCTTAAGCTAAAAATTGAGGTTTATTGCTTTGAGCTACTTCTTTTGCTTCTCTCTCTCTCTGTTTGGCACTGAGGATTAGACCGAGGACCTCATATACGCCATATAGGTGCTCTACCACCGAGCTACACTTCCAGCCCTTTTATTTTACTTTGAGGTCAGGTCTTGCAAAGTTGCTCAGGCTGGCCTCGGATTTGACATGCTCCTGCCTCATCCTCCCAGGTAGCTGGGATTACAGGTGTGCACCACCGTGGGCAGCTCTTCTTTTGTTAAGGTTCGATCTCTCCCAGCCTCTGCAAACTGGGAGACTTTTGACTAATTAAGGGGGCAAGTGTCTGAGCTTTGAATTCAGCCCAAGGTGAAGACATAAACTCTTCTAAGGTCTTTTCAGAGCACACCCCTACTCTAGGCCTGTGTGTGTGTGCCCTTTGCTCCCTCTTCGTCCCGTACACACATCTGTTTTTACGTATCTTAATTTCCTAACACGTCCCACCCCAGCTTTTTCTGGGGACCTTAGCTGTTCCGTTCTGTTTCTCTAGCCACACCTCCATTCCCCCAAGCATCTGCAGGTGTGTGGCCCCTAGGTAGCTGTTGTGAGCAGTGTCTGTCGCCTGCTGTGCCTTTTCCAGTCTGGGATCCAAATTTTAACACTTTCCTTTGTCTGAGCTCTGAGTGAGGTAACAGAGAGACCTATCCGCAGGCATTCCCAAACTTGTTGCAACATTGCCAACAAAGTCTTTTTTGCTCCCTCCGGTTTGCAAGATAGAATTGGGATCTGGGCTGTGGCTCTCCTCAACCACACCATGCCAAGGAAAGGGTGTAACAAGGGCGAGTTAAAATGTCACTAAATTCCCTATTGTTTTGAATGTGGTTTTTTCTTGACTGGGGTTTTGCTTGGATGCTGAAGACATTTGAATGTTTCCCAGAGCTTCTATAAAGTTACTTTAGCCAGTCTCTTTTTGTTCTTATAATGTTTCTATGTGGGAACAAGGCCTGGAACATTTAAGTCTGCAATTTTGCTAACTTCACTCTTTCTTATGTCAGTTTGAATTTTGTTTCTCTTCTTGCTAACTGAAAAGGTTCCGATGAAGCCAGGCACAGTGGCATGTGCTGCCTGTAATCCCAGAGATTTGGGAGGTAGAAACAGGAGTACCTTAAGTTCAAAGTCAGCCTCAGCAACTTAGCGAGACCCTGTTTCAAAATTAAAAATAAATAAATAAAAAGGAGTGGGGATGTGGCTCAGTGGTTAAGCACCCCTGGATTCAACCCCTGGTACAAAAAAAAAAAGTTTCTGATGAATATTCTCATTATTATTATTATTATTTTTTGGAACCAGGGATTGAACTCAGGGGCACTTGGCCACTGAGCCACATCCCCAACCCTATTTTGTATTTTATTTAGAGACGGGGTTTAACTGAGTTGCTTAGCGCCTTGCCCTTGCTAAGGCAGTCTTTGAATTCGCGATCCTCCTGCCTCAGCCTCCCGAGCCACTGGGATTATACGCGTGCGCCACCAGGCCCGGCCTATTCTCAGTGTTTTAATGATAAGACTGAAACTCAAAGAGGTCATAATGTCCAATATGCATAGCTAAAAAGTGAATGACCCACAACTCAAGCCCAGGCTGTGCATGTCTAACTTTCTGTGTCTTCTGAAGCAGGGCTTTTTGCACTTGACATTAACAAAAATCCCCTCGGGTTCCTGCTAAAATTCACATTCTGATTCAGGAAGTCTGAGGTGGGACCTGAGATAGTGAATTCTCATAAGCGTCAGAATGAAGCCAATGCTGTTGGCCTGCAGACCACAACTTGACCATCCCATGGTAGAGACAAGAGCCTGGAGGGGCCACAGGACCAACTCAAAATGATCTCTGGGTAGTGCCTTCTGGATGTGAGGTTGTTTGCTTGTTTTCCTGTATTATAAGGCGAAGGTGGAGAACAAATCCTATATCTACAATGGAAAATAAAATACTTTATCTACCCTGGTAAAGACCCTCTTCTCCTGGTAAAGAAGTTGTTCTTAGTTCAAGTGCATTTCCTAAATTTTCCCAAGGCATTTCAAAGTCTCAGGTCAAGCCTTGGAAGCTCAAAACAACCCCTCCAAAGGAGGATTTTTTTCTTTCCCTTTTCTGGTCCTGGGGATTAAACATAGGGCTTTGCAAGTGCTCTACCACTGAGCTACATCTTCAGTCATTTGGTGGTGAGGGGGGAATACCAGGGACTGAACTCAGGTGCACCTGACCACTGAGCCACACCCCAGCCCTATTTTTGTATTTTATTTAGAGACAGGGTCTCACCGAGTTGCTTAGTGCCTCATTTTTGCTGAAGCTGGTTTTGAACTCGAGATCCTCCTGCCTCAGCCTCCTGAGCCTCTGGGATTATAAGCATGTGCCACTGCATCTGGCCTCTAGTCATTTTTTTTAAAGGAGAGATTTTAAGAGGCCTGTACCCTGAATAACAGAGTCTGTATTTCACACCTGTCCTGTTCAGACACCCTGACATCACCTAATTTGAAGTGACTATGAGGAAGAGTTTCACCCATGCAATAACCTTAGAGGACTTCCAAAGGAACATATGTCCACCTGTAAGTCTACCAGTCAAGTGAGACTGAAGAAGAACACAGGGTGAAGGCCACTAGAGTCACTATCAATGCTGCCTCATTGGTGTCCTGTCAAAACAGTGTCTTTGCCTGGCACAGTGGTGCACGCCTATAATCCCTGTAAACCCAGTGGTTTAGGAGGCCGAGATAGGAGGATCTCAAGATCAAAGACAGCATCAGCAATGGCCTCTCTCTTAGTGAGAGCCTAAGCAACTCAGTGAGACCCTGTTTCTAACTAAAACATATATATAAATAAAAGGCTGGGGGTGTGGCTCTGTGGTTAAGCACTCTGGGTTCAATCCCTCGTACCAAAAGAAAAAGTGTCTTTGTTATCTGGAGGCATTTGGAAATAGGGTGATAAAGTCTCAGGGTTAGATTTATCTAGTGACTTAAAAACAGATGAGTTTAAGGTCTGGTATTGTGATACCTCCTGCGTCATTCTTCCTGCCCAGGATTGTTTTGGCTATTCTGGGTCTTTTGTTCTTCCATATGAATTTCATGATTGCTTTTTCTATTTCTGTGAGGAATGTTATAGGAATTTTTATTGGAATTGAGTTAAATTTGTACAGCATCTTTGGAAATATGGCCATTTTGATTATATTGATTCTGCCTATCCAAGAACATGGAAGATCTTTCCTTCTTCTAAGGTCTTCCTCAATTTCTTTCTTTAATGTTCTGTAGTTTTCATTGTAGAGGTTTTTCACCTCTTTTGTTAGATTGATTCCCAAATATTTTATTTTTTTTGAGGCTATTGTGAATGGAGTTGTTTTCCTCGTTTCACTTTCAGATGATTCATCGCTTATGTAGATAAATGCATTTGATTTGTGTGTGTTTATTTTATATCCTGCTATTTTGCTAAATTCATTAATTAGGTCTAAAAGTTTCCTGGTGGAGTTTTTTGAATCCTTTAGATATAGGATCATGTCATCAGCAAATAGTGACAGCTTGAGTTCTTTTCCTATTCATATACCTTTAATTTCTGTGGTCTGTCTAATTGCTCTGGCTAGCATTTCCAGCACAATGTTGAATAGAAGTGGTGACAGTGGGCATCCTTGTCTTGTTCCAGTTTTTAATGGGAATGCTTTCAGTTTTTCTCCGTTAAGAATGTTGGCAGTGAGCTTAGCATAAATAGCCTTTACAATGTTCAGTATGTTCCTACCATTCCTATTTTTTCTAGTGTTTTGAGCATGAAGGGGTGTTGTATTTTGTCAAATGCTTTCTCAGCATCTATTGAAATAATCATATGATTCTTAACCTTAAGTCTATTGATGTGATGAATTACATTTATTGATTTTCGGATGTTGAACCAACCTTGCATCCCTGGCATAAACCCCACTTGATCGGGGTGCACTATCTTCTTAATATGTTTTTGTAAGTGATTTGCCAGAATTTTGTTGAGGATTTTAGCATCTATATTCATCAGAGATATTGGCCTAAAGTTTTCTTTCCTAGATGTGTCTTTGTCTGGTTTTGGTATCAGAGTGATACTAGCTTCATAGAATGAATTTGGAAGGGTTCCCTCCTTTTCTATTTCATGAAATACTTTCAGGAGTATTGGTAAAAGTTCTTCTTTGAAGGTCTTGTAGAACTCAGCTGAGAATCCATCTGATCCCGGGCTTTTCTTGGTTGGTAGACTTTTGATGGCTTATTTTATTTCATTGCTTGAAATTGATCTGTTTGAATTGTTATGTCCTCCTGGTTCAGTTTGGGAGGATCATATGTCTCTAGGAATTTGTTGATGTCTTCAAGATTTTTTATTTTATTGGAGTATAGGTTTTCAAGGTAGCTTCTAATTATGTTTTGTATTTCAATGGCATCTGTTGTGATATTTCCTTTTTCATCACAAATTTTAGTAACTTGAGTTTTCTCTCTTCTTCTCTTTGTTATTGTGGCTAAGGGTTTATCTATTTTGTTTACTTTTTCGAAGAACCAACTTTTTGTTTTGTCAATTTTTTGAATTGTTTCTTTTGTTTCAATTTCATTGATTTCAGCTCTGATTTTGATTATTTCCTGTCTTCTACTACTTTTGGTGATGAACTGTTCCCCTTTTTCTAGGGCTTTGAGATGTAAGGTTAGTTCGTTGAGTTGTTGACTTTTTATTCTTTTCTTGAATGTACTCAATGCAATGAATTTTCCTCTTAGCACTGCTTTCATAGTGTCCCAGAGATTTTGATATGTTGTATCATCATTCTCATTGACCTCTAAGAATTTTTTTATCTGTTCCCTGATGTTTTCTGTTGTCCATGCTTCATTCAAAAGCATAGTATTTAGTCTCCAGGTGTTGGAGTAGTTTCTGTTTTTTCTTTTGTCGTTGATTTCTAATTTCATTCCATTATTATCCGATAGAATACAGGTATTATCTCTACTTTTTTGCATTTACTAAGGGCTGCTTTGTGGCATAACATATGGTCTATTTTAGAGAAGGAGTCATGTGCTGCTGAGAAGAAAGTGTATTCGCTCATTGATGGATGGAATATTCTACATATGTCTGTTAAGTCTAAGTTATTCATTGTGTTATTGAGCTCTATGGTTTCTTTATTTAGTTTTTGTTTGGTAGATCTGTATCGCTGTCTTTCTGCCCGCGGTAAGACGCGACACAAGGTTGTTGCTTTTAACACACTTTATTCTAGCGCCTAACACATGTTACACAGCTGCTGTTAATGGCGTCCCTCCTGGCGTTCATCATGGCGTTCTCTCGGTGTTCTCATGGTGTTCTTCTTGGCGTTCTCTCTGGCGTCCTCACGCATCATGGCGTTCTCTCAGTGTTCTCCCTGGCGTTCTTCTGGCATTCTCCCTGGCATCCTCATGGCGTTCTCCAGGCGTTCTCTCTCACTACCCCCCTGCCTAGTCCTTATATACATGCTCCGCGGGATCAGGTCGGGTGTATGCTCAAGCCAATCAAGTATCTACTTCCATGGTGAGAGCGACTTGTTTACTACAAAATAAAACTGCATTGCTAACCTGCCAGCCACCATCTTGGCATAGAGCCGGGGGTACCCAGAATACCCCGACAGATCTGTCCAGTGGTGACAGTGGTGTGTTAAAGTCACCCAGAATTA
>JAJEJO010005100.1:103092-240350 GCA_020662805.1 Glaucomys volans | reverse complement strand
TGTGGAGGAAAATGGGATGGGAGGGGATGGGGGAAGGAAAAATAGTAGACTGAGACAGACAGTATTACCCTATGTATATGTAAGATTATATGAACTGTGTGAATAATAAAAAGAAAACAGATGAAGTGAGGCTTTCACTCAGTTATCAATTACTCCAATATTTACCATTCGTGTCATGATGCTGTCATTGCTCTGTGCAGAGCACTTGGAGCTCAGAAAAACAAAGCAAAACAGAGACCATTATCCCTGATCTAAAGGAGCTCATATCATGGCCTCAACTTCATTTCCTGAGACAGTCATCATTTCAGAACCCACTTTTGATTTTTAGAAAATTTTTGTCTTCTGTATTTTATGCTCAGGAAACCCTGAAGAATTGCTCTTTTCTTATTATCAAAGGAGAAGTTGCTACCCAGCACATAGCATTGTCCCCTCCCTGAACTTGGGACATACCAGATCCTTGGGAAAGTTTAGGGAAGGAGAGAGAATGGGGGTAGGGAGAGTCTTATTCAGTCACAGTTTGTTGGGCAGCCCATTTTAGTCTTGAAAACCTAGTTGATTTCACTGCAGTTTTATGATTAGAAGGTCCCAGTTGTCTCCAGCCTCATCCTCTGGATAATACCACACTAAAGGGAGAGAAGCTGGTAAGTTTCTGGATTATGAAATAGCAAGAATCAGAACAACACACACACATGCGTGCGTGCCCTCCCCCCCCCAACGCACTGACAACAGAAATGACTACAAATTCTAATTTCCCAGGCAGATCCATAGAGACCCGAGTTATGGGAAAGTCTCAGACACACTGGGAGGGATTCAGTCCTGTGTTCCTCCCTTAGCCTAGACTGATGTGTGGGTTTCATGTTTCAGTGAGAGCTCATCAAACCAAACCACAAGAGACACATGGGTTTTATGCCAAGATTCCTCCTTTTTTTTTTTTTTTTTTTTGGTTGAGAAGGTTGTACTGAGGTTTAAGAAATACATCTGAAGCACTCTTAACTGAAGATTGACAGTTAATTCAGAAATACAGTTAGGGAGATCTGAGATAATGAGAAAATTGGGTTTTGAAAGAAATCAGTCAAGTATCCACCTTCCTCACCAGTTCAGAAAATTATCTAACGAAGAGGGAGAAAATATCTTGAAATGCTGACTCATGGATCCAGCCTAAAATATAATAGGTAGCGACGATTGGCAATGTCTTGGGGTTTTTGCTCTTCATAAAGACCAACAGGATACATTCCCTTGCTACTTCATTAATGGCCTTAAATGGCTCCTGAGGCTTCTTTCTGCTGGAGATAATTGCTCTTGATAGTCCAGGAGGATTATTGAAGAGCATGTTTAAAACAGATTCTGGGCAGTGACCCTGGACCCTGTGAATTAGAGCTTTTGAAGGTGGAGCACTGTAACGTACATTTTTAAGTAGTTCTCCCATTATAACTCTCTGGCTCTAAAACTTGGAGTATTGCAGGTGTCAATCATCTCCACATAGATCTATGTAGTTTTCTGTCCTAGTCCATTTCTGTTGCTGTTACAAAATACATGAGAGTGGGTAATTTATGAAGGAAAGAGGTTTATTTGCACAAAATTTTAAGTCTGAAAAGTCCAAGCTTGGTCAGTCCCATCTGGTAAGGGCCCCATGTTGAATCATAATGTGGCAGATGGCATTGCATGGTAGGAGTGTGTGTGGGAGTGGTGAGCAGTGCATGCAGAAGAGCAGGTCTGTGAGAGAGACCAAGGGGGAGGTGTCAGCTTTGCTTTATAACTATTCACTCTCAGAGAAACTAATCTAGTCCCAAGAGACCTATCCCACTCCCTCCAGAAAGGCACTGATCTTTTCCAAGGGTAGTCTCCATGACCTAATTAGGTCCCACAAGGCCCCACCTCTTAAAAGTTCTGCTGCTTTTCAATACTGTTTAAGTGGGGACCAAGCTCCCGGAACACGAACCTTTGAGGGACAAACCATAGCCAAGCCATGCCAGTTTCCAGGTGGTGAGTGACCAGGCCCAGCCAGTCTGTGCTCTCCCATCTTCAGTTACCATTTCCCCTGAACACCACACCTTAGAGCACATCTGATTCCTGTCTTAAGTTGAACCTGGAACATTGAATCCTATCAGTAAGAGAAGGACACTCTTTCAGGCTACGAGGTGCTTGTCAAAGGATTCAGAGCCCAACTGGCTTCCCACGGCCAGCGATGGAACAATGTGAGCATCCAAAGAGAGAAAAGACTGCTCTGGACCAGGGAACTTCAGTTATCTAAAAATTCATGAGTTCATCATGTCAATACAAAATGAAATTCATGGGTCACCTTGAAGGATGCAGGGGAATCAGCATATTATATGTGGTGGCTCACACGTTCATCCTGTCTTTCCCATGGTGACCACTTCTTCAAGGAGGGGACCATATCCATCTTGTCTTTGCAGTCCCCACAGTGACCTCTCCCTACCTTGCAAGTGCTTGCTGAGTGTTAAATCAGGAGCTGAGGTTTTTCTCTACCAGCAAAGAAGACTTTCTCTACATCCATAATTATGTCAGTCCATTGTCCACTCTAAATTCTCACTACAGAGACCCAGATGTTGTGCATCCTTATAAATTATTGAGGTTGCTGGGGTGCCATTTCCCTTATTCTGAAGCTAGAACCTCTCACTTCCCATCACAGATGGCTGGGGATGTCAGCAACTTCCTAACGTCACCATCAGCCCCCACCCCATGCTGCAATCTTAGATATACTGCTGCCTTGCCCTGTGTGGTGCTCTGCAGTCCCCAAGAAGAGCAAACTGGTTTGATCCCAAGAAGGTCTCTGGTTACACACAGATACCTGGAGAAGGAGTCCTGTCTAGGCCTAGGATGACCTTGAAAAAGTGATTGGGGACAAAGTTCATCTTCCAGGTACCATTCTGGAGGGGTGGGCAACCTTCTGTTGATGGGGGCCCCTGGGTAGTGGGAAGACTTCTCCTCACTTCATGTTCCATCACTGAAGTTAGACATGGGCTCTGTCAGGGGAAACACATTTTTACCAGTAGCTGAGGAGGAAACTAAGTCCTACCCACATAAGTCCTGTGGCAGCTTGTGGCCATGGACAAGTAATAACTGCTCTGCATCTGTGTATTCTGAGCTTTAAAGATGGCAAGAGTGCTCTTCTCTGGAGTGCTGTGACAATTAGGAGTAGACTAGGCCTTCAGCAGGCTGCCATCAGCCTGGGCAGCCCATCCCTGACCTTCTTCCTTCCACCAGGGATCAGCTCAGCTGGGTCTTTCTCAGGCTGTTTTTTTATCCCACTGACTTCTATCCCTCCCTCTGCATGTGGACCCTAATCCTGGGCAACAGTGTGAGGAAGCGGCACCAGCCACCCTGCCTGGGCCTGTGCCAACCCTGGGAACAACCCTGGGGCCAACTGCCCTGAGGTTCAGTGGGCAATGCCTGGGGCCAATTCCATAGCAGGACAGATGCCTGCCTCCTGCCTCGAGTAACATTCCACTGCATCAGAATCAAATGATTAAAAAATCATCTTCATAATCACTTTTATGTGCATCAATCTCATTTTGACCTCTCAAGGAAACTCATGATGAGAGCAGGGCAGGGACTGGTGGACTGGTAATTAGCCCCATTTAATAGATCAGAAATTGAGGTTCAGGAAGCCAACCGTCCATACAGCTTCAAGTGGCTAGACAGGACCACACAACACACAGCCACTGGGCCTCTCTCCCTCCAACTAGGATTCTTCCCCAAGGGGCTATGATTGGGCAATCACATTGTAACTCAGCAGAACACTGGGTCTTAAGATGACCCTGTTACTTTCACCAGTGCTGTTCCCACCCTCAAAAAAAGAAGAAGAAGAAAAAAAAAAAATCCCTGAAGACAGCAGGCTCCAATATGGCACCTCTAAATGTTTACCACTTTTCTCAGGAGAACTCCGGTTATTATACAATCATTTCAACACAAAACCTCAAAATAAACCCATGTGAATTATGGCCTAGATGCCCAATTCACAAAAATTTTATAAAATAAACCATGACTCATCTGAAATATTTCATGAATGTGTTGGACAAATCTGAATTGCACATTCAGTTCTATTCCCAGAGCCTCAGTAACTAGAGGTTCTCTGGGGAAAAGGTTTGAAAAGCAAACTTAAACTTAAGGGATGGAATGATGGGGCTGGGGGTGTAGCTCAGTGAGACAGTGCTTACCTAGCACGTGTGAGGCTCTGAGTTTGGTCCTCAGCAATGCAAACAAAAAGAAAGAGAAGAATGGGATGGGAGTTGAAGCCAAGAGTGTGGGATTTGATTCCAGATTGCTTAAATCAAAATACCAGTTCAGTCATGCCTCTCCATTCTCAAGGAAGCCATTTAGAATCCCCAAGGCTCAATTTTCTCATCTATAAAGTGGGATAATAAGACTTTCTCCCAAGAGTACTTGTGAGGTTTCATTTTTTTCTATGCATTTAATGCTTTCCACAAATATTGCTTCTTCGCTCTTTTAAAAGTAGGTAACTGCACATTTTCTTTCTTATTCTTAGCCTTTTGCCAAGCTTGAAGGTGATGAAACTGGGATTTAAAATAAAACATGTGATCACTCTTTCCATATATAGTTTTCAGAGAATCTAAAGAGATTTACGAGGTCTCTATGGGAACTCGAAGTCCTTTGGAGTTATTGTGTTTGCTGTTTCATTTAAAAATAAGCCAGATCCAAGTCAGGTGAGACCAAAAAGAATAAACAGGCAGAGTCTATATAATAACTTTTCTCTTATTACATAATTTAAAATTTTTATTTCCAACTTCTTGTATTTCAGCCCCATGGATAATCTCTACCACATACCCTGGACTCTGGATGTGAGCCACAGAGTGAGCACCTCAGCTCCTCCACAGATCTCCTCAGGTCCCTAGTCTCCTGGAGTCTCTCTTCCCCTTTTCTCACCTTCATGATCACCTACCTCATAGGAGGGGGGGAGCTGAGATCCAGCAGTTAAGAGCTACCACCATGGGGCTTGGCTTAGAGGCCAGGGGTCTCTGCAAGATGAAGCAAGAACATGAGGCCTTACTAATCTTATCCACATTCCCTTCTCCATCTCTCCCTGGTCTAGCACAGAGCTCTGGGAAGGAGCAGGGAATCAGCCCTTCCCACCTGTAGTACCTGCTACCTACTTGACCCTTTGTAGCTACTTCAGGTGAGTTTGGTGATCAAGTGAATTATATCTAAAACATGTTTAGTTTACAATATGAATTAGAGCACTATCTGAATGATAACTGTGCCATTTGGAACCAAATCATTGTGTTGAGTGGATTATTTAAAAGGGAGTATATTAACATATGATAAGATCCCAATTTGGGGGAGGGGCTAGGTCATTCCTTTGAGATAGCACCAGCCTTCCCAATCACCTCGCCCCAACACCCTAACATTCCTTGAACCTTGACTTTTACAATGATCTCTCTTCTCACTCAGCTACAAACATTAGGGTATTTTTACTTTTGGTGAAAAACAAAAAATTAAAATGAATGGAAAGGCATAGAATGTTTATTAATGCCTTACTGTTTAAAAATAAGCCCAGGGAGAGGGGATCTAGCTCATTGGTAAAGTTCTCATCTGGCATGAGAGAGGCCCAGTATTCTACTGCCAGCCCTGCAAATAAATAAATACCAATGTAAATAAGCCTAAAATGTGCCATCAGTCCCTTTAGCCACCCCCAGGGCCCGTGGAGTCGTAATCACAGCCCACAAAACTCACAAGAGTAAAATGGCAACTCTGTAAAACATTGTTTGCATTTCCATGTTCTGAGTAACAGGTCCCTAAAATAGATGAAAATTATAGGATTTGAGTGAAATTGTAGGACTGTAGAAGTTCCCACAGGAACCCAGCCCTGGCCTCGGGGAATGTTCAAGTGTGAGAACTCACAGGCTCCCTCCCTGGGGAATCAGGGTTTTGCCCTGTTCGGGGGACAGTGATACAGTTCACCTGAAGCCTGTGGCAGGGCTCCCATCCCCACGGTCCTGCACCCCAGGGCACCTAGGGACCTTGAGGAAGCCCAGCTGCATAGCCCAAGCCTCACCTCTGGGGCTGGGGGCTGGGCTGAGCTGTACTCTTCTCATCTCCTGTTTAAGAGCATTCAATTCCTGGGTGTGGCAGAATGGGTGGTCCAGGCAGCGGATGGGATATGAGGGAGTGCTGACCAAGTCACAGTAGGAAGGCTGCTTAGCCAGATCTTCGGGAGGGAGCCAGTGGTCAGGAGATGGTTGTTTGTGGGGACTGGGAGGGATGGACAGTGGAAGGACTGTGGGGTGGTCCCAGGCAGTTGTTGATGTTCCTTCTGGACCTGGGAGTTGGTTACATGGGTGTGTCCACTTCATGATAATTTGATTTTTTTGTGCCCTTTTCTGTATGTTTGTTATCAACAATGTTTGGAAACACTCCCAGGCCTTAAGGAAGCCCAGGAGGATAGAGGGAGCTCCCAGAATGGCAAGACTGAATTTCCCACCAACCTGAAAGCAGTAGGGCTCAGTGTTTGTATTTAATTTGTTAGAGGAAGTGATGAAACTGGACATGTCTTCTTATGAAAGGGAAAAGAAGATTCATTTGCCCAACATCCCCAACATCCAGGGTCTCACCGTAGGTTTTCTGTTTCTCCTGGATGCCTGAGCCACTCTGGCTGGCTTCTGTGACTCCCTGGCCACTGGCCTGGGCAACAGGGGTTTGGGACAGTTGATGCTGATGTGTATTAAAGATCGCCTGCTCTGAGGAGCTCTGTCCTGCCATTAACACCCGATGGAGGAAGGAGAGGTGGTTATTCAATTAACCTGAGTTACTATGGATATACATTTTATTGAACATTTATTATGTGGTCAGCTGAAGGGGAAGGGAGAAAAATAAAACCTGTGAGGACAGTATTTTTATTAGCCACATATTACAGAAATAAAAACAGTATGCAAATGGGTTCAGAACTTGGCTCCAGTTGGGGGCTACCTGGGTTTGATAGTTGTCCTTCTTCTCTTTCTTCTTCTTTCCACCCTCCCTGTGGTACTGGGGATTGAGCCCAGGGACACTCAACCACTGAGCCATATCCCCTGCCCTTTTAGTATTTTATTTAGAGACAGGGTCTCGCTAAGTTGCTGAGATTACATGTGTACACCACCTCACTGGTGTGTACTTTCCCTTCTTTAGATACTTCCCTTTCCCTTCTTTAGATACTATCAAGACCAGAACAAAGGGAAAAGCTATGGTGTCCATCTGGGAGGGAGCGTCAGTGATGTCCATGATGGCTGGCGACCTCCTCACCTGGTAACCTGTGCTTTGGCTTCTCAAGGTTCACCCTGCATGAATGGATTCAGTGCCCTCATGAAGGAGACCCAGGATGGTGCCCTTGTCTCTTCCACCCATGTGAGGACACAGTTCTGTCCTGTGCACCAGGAAGTGGCCCTCACCAGACACTGAATCTGCCAACACTTTGGCCTTGGATTCTAACTTTCAGAACTGTGAGAAATGTCTGTTGTTTATAAGTCACCTGAGCTGTGCTATTTTGTCGTAGAAGCCTGTATGAACTAGGACAAGCTATGAGAAAAACAAGGAAACAGTAAACATGCCTCCCTAAGGGAATTGCTGACACCCTCCTGATGTCTTTCTGTGCACATGCACACGAGTACAGAGGTATACCATGCAGCATATGAGCACACATATGCACACACACAGCACACATGAGCATGAGCACATGTGAGCACACACACATTTTCATAACAAATTGGCTATGCGTGCTGTTTCCCACACACCTTGTTGTGGGGTGCAACTTAAGAAAAGACCGATCACCACTGAGAAGTCCAAATTTGAGAGTCTTTATTAGCCGGCTGGTTGACTGTGTCACCCAACACCCAAAATGGCTATTGGGAGGACAGCTCCGAGCGTAGAGTTGCAGGGGTTTTTATTCCATAAGTAAAGCATGTGGGTACATTAATCATAAGTGGCTGTTGCTATGATTCAAAACTACACACTAACATCATGAGATCTAAATCATAAGTAGAAGTGGGTCAAAATGACCTTAGTCAGGTACAAATTAAAGAATGGATACTAATGTCTAGACAGTCAATCTCTGACAGGGTCCATTGTCTAAGAAAAATGGGAACCGAAAAGAGAACAATTTTACATTATATAAGAATTGTCATTTTGTGTGGTCAGACATGCTATACTAAGCAACCTTTCTGGAGGTTTCTCCCAGATTGTCCTTCACCAGCTACTTGGGCACTCCCTGTCTTGGCTGCCTGGAAAGCCTCACAGATATGCAAACCCTGCCTTCTATCTCTTTCTTTCCTTCGAAGCTGCCATTCCCCTGCCTGGTAGGTCTTTCTTCCTATCTTCCATGAATTTCAATCCATTCTACATCTCTTTCAGGGCCGAGTACAAATGCAGCCTCTCTCAGTCCTATAGAGGGCAGATAGGGTGGCCTCCCACTCTGAGTCCCCAGGGTTCCTGTACACACTTCCCACCAGATGGGAATTCACTGGTGGCTACCACATTTCTTTGTTCATTCTCAGAGCAGTGAGACTCTTAGGCTTTTTGAGTAAAAGCAATAAGTATAATAAGATGGCAATGTTATTATTTATTAAGCCTTTAGAATGTGCTGTTTTGTTTGTTTGGTTGGTTGGTTTTTGTTTTGGTGGTATTGGGGGTTGAACCCAGGCCTCATACATGCTATCTCTACCACTGAGCTACATCCCTAGACCTTTTAAAATTTGCTTTCGGGACAGGATCTTGCTAAATTGCAGAGGCTGGACTTGAACTTGTGATCCTTCTGTTTTAGCCTCTTGTGTAGCTTGCAACAGCACATTCTGGCCAGGCATGGTGGCAAAAGCCAAAAAGCTAGTAGTTTGGGTAAGTTACCTGAAGCTACTCATCTTGGGTCTGTAGATAGCTGATCCCAGGGACTGTCTTCATCTCCTGTCATACACTCTGTCTCACTCAGAACATGGGCTACCATCCCTGGAATTATCTTTCTCAACTCTCTGCATCTTCCCTCTCAGAGGGAGAGGCCATCGAAGAGAAGGTGGGCATATTCAAACCAACAGCTAACATCACACTTAATGGTGAAAGGCTGAATGCTTTCCCCTAAGATTGGGTACAGGTTAGAATAACTGCTCTAAAAGTTCTGGAGCTGGAGTCTGTGCAATAAGGCAGGAAAAGGAAACAAAGCCGGGTGTGGTGGTGCACAGCTGTAATCCAAGCGACTTGGGAGGCTGAGTCAGGAGGATGGCGAGTTCAAAGCCAGCTTCAGCAATTCAGCGAGGCACTAAGCAACTCAGTGAGACCCTGTCTCTAAACAAAATACAAAATAGGACGGGGGATGTGGTTCAGTGGCCAAGTGTCCTTGAGTTCAATCCCTGGTTCAAAAAAAAAAAAGAGAGAAAAGTAAATAAAAGACATATAACTGGAAAGAAGAAATGAAACTGAAACTGTCCATATAAACAGATAACCTATGTATCTCTATAGAAAATCCCAAGGAATCCACAAAACATCTAAAACCAATGGGTTTAACAAGCTTGTAGAATAAAAATCAATTAAAAAGTATTTTATTTCTATATAATAGCAACAAACACATGGAAACTCACATTTAAAATTTAATACCAGTGACAATTACGCAAAAAAAAAAAGAAGAGTATTTGGGTTTAACTTTAATAAAACATACACAGGGCTAGATGCCAAAATGTTCATGGACTAGAGAATTCAACAGAGAGTAAAGATGCAGACACAAACTTATTGCAATACCTGTCCCAGAAAGATATTCTGTTGATGTAGACAACATTATTATAATTTTTGCATGGAAAGGACAAATCTTAAAAAGGACAATAAAGTTGGAGGTATCAGCCTACTCAATTTTGAGACTTATTATCTTGCTGCAATCAAGACAATGTGGTTGTAGTGAAGGTACAGACACACAGATCAATGTAACACAATAGAGAACACACAAAAAAACCTACACAAGTATTCCCAACTAATTGTTGACGAAGTGCAAAGCCAAATCAATGTAAGGAAGACAAACTTTTCACAAATGGTGTTGGAAAAATTGGACATCCCTAGGCAAGAAAATGAACCTCAACCATAATCTCAAATTTTCTCTTAGTCCATTTTGTATTGCTATAACGAAGTACCTGAGGTTGGGTGACATATAAAGTAAAGGTATTTATTTGGCTACAATTTTAGTTGCTGGAGGGTCCAAACAGCATGGTATTGGCATCCTGGCAAGGGCTGGCTGGCTGTATCACAACATGGTGGAAAAGCAAAATGGCTGCATATAGAAGGGATTGAGCATACGAGGTGGCCTTGCCTTATAGCAGCCTTCCCTCACAAGAACTAAAGCTGCGGATGACCAGTGTGAATTCCTGCTGCAGGCAGTTCCTCATGACTTACTGTGCACTAGCCCCACCTCTTAGAGATTCCACCTAAACACTGATATGCTGGAGACCAAGCTTCCAGCACATGAACTTCTGGGGCACACAGAAACACCATATCCAAACCATAGCACACCTTATACAAAGGTCAACCCGAAATAGATCCTGGGCTTACACATGAAATGTGACATCATCAAACTTTTAGGAGAAAACATTTGGAATCCAGGGCAAGGCAAAGAGTTCTTAGACTTGATGACAGAAATGTAATCTCCAGAAGAAAACATTGATAAATTTGACTTCATCAAAATTTAAAAATCCCTGCTAAGGGGATGAAGAGAGAAACTACAGACTTCCGGGAATAAATAGTTGTAAACCAAAAGTCCAAAGAAAAACTAGTATCTAAAGTTACAAAGAACTCTCAAAACTGACAGTAAAAAAATAAATAAATAAACAGCATGAACGAAATGGGCAAAAGATATGAAAAGATGCATTACTAAAGAAGATGTGCAAATGGCATATAAAGACGTCCATCATCATCAGCCATGGGTGACATGAAAATCAAGACCACAATGAGCTACCACTGCACACCCACCGGAATGGCTATAGTTAAACAAAAACAGTGACAATGCCAGGTGGTGATGAGGATGTGGACAACGAGACCCTGATGCTGGTGGAAATGTGGAACAGTACAAGGAATGTGGGAAAACAACTGGGCAGTTTCTTTGAATGCTAACCACGTCACTACTACAGGACCTAGCAATTGCATTGTGAGATATTTACTCATAGAGATGAAGACCTATTTCACACAAAACTATTCTTAATTGCTTATAGCAGCTTTTTTTTTATTTGTAAACATCAAAAAATGGAAACAACCCATATATTCTTCAACAGGTTAAATAAACGGATGCATCTATATTGTGGGAAGGCTGCTTCCCAGTTAACAACAACAAATGCCTTCTTGAAATGTCCTTCTTTGTTGTGGTAAAATACACATCACTTAAAATTTGCCACTTGAACCATTTTTAAATGGACAGTTCAGTGGCACTAAGTATATTCACTCTGTTGAGCAACCATCTCCAACATCCATCTCCAGAACATCTTCATCTTCACAAATGAAAACCTGTCAGTCAGGTATGGTGGTGCATGCCTGTAATTCCAGTGGCTCAGGAGGCTGAGGTAGGAGGATTGTGAGTTTGAAACCAGCCTCAGCAACTTAAGAGAGACTCCAACCAACTCAGTGAGACTCTGTCTCTAAATAAAATAAAAAATAGGGCTGGGGATGTGACTAAGTGGTTAAGTGCCTCTGGTTTCAATACCGGGTACCCCCGAACAAAAAAAAAAAAAAAGAAAGAAAAAAGAAAACCTGTCCTCTTTAACTAAAAACTCTCCATTCTCCTCCTCCAGCCTCTGACAACCACCATTCTCCTTTCTGTCCTATGAATCTGACTACTCCAAGGACCTCACATAAGTGGAATCACACAGTACTTGTCCTTTTATGTCTGGTTTCTTTCACTTACCATGATGTCTTCAAAGTACCTCCATGCTGTAGCATGTGTCAGAATTTCATTCTTCTTTAAGGATGCATAATATTTCATTGTATGGATATACCACCTCTTTTCTCTTAATCTGTTAATGGACATTTGGATTGTTTCCACCTTTTGGCTATTGTGAATAATGTTACTATGAGCATAGGTGTACACATTACTGTTTGGGACCCTGCTTTCAATTCTTATCTACCACATAGTGGAATTTATGGATCAGCTGCAACATTTTACATTCCCACCACCAATACACAAGGGTATGCACTTCTCCACGACCTTGCCAAGGTTCCCCCCACATCACTGTGACTAGTCCCAGTGGGTGTGGTAGCATCTTACCATGGTGTCCAGTTTTATTTTTCTAATGATTGGTGATGTTGAAATCATCTTTTCATGTGCTTATTGGCTATTTGTATATCTTCCTTGGACAGTTCATTGTTAGTGTGTAGAAATGCAACTGATTTTTGTGTGTTGATTTTGTGCCCTGCAACTTGGCTGAATTTATTCATTCTGTCTTTTTGTGGAATCTTTAGGGATTTCCACAGACAAGAATATGTCATCTGCATACAGATTTTTTTTTTTTATTTCTTCCTTTTCAATTTGAATGCTTTTTTTTTCTTGCCTCATTTTCAGGCTAGACTGTAAAACTCATGTAATGACACAATTACAGAAATGGACCACAGATTTGTGGTTGCCAGGACTTAGGTGAGGAGGAAAGGAGGGTGGTGAGTGTGACTAGAAAAGAGGAACAGTAGACCCTGTGGTGAGGGGATTTCTGCATCTTGACTATACCCACTGTCAGTCCCCCAAGTGGCATGTTGTGTGATCATTTTGCAAGATGTTACCATGTATATGCAGTTCTCACAACTCCATATAAATCTACAATTGTCTGAAAGAGTAGAAATTTAATTTAAAACATTTGAAATTGTATCATGCATATTTTTGGTTTTTAATTCAACTTTTTCTTTTTAAAAATTTTGAATTGATTTTTTGGGGTATTATAATTAGACACAATAGTGGGGTTCACTGCATCATTGTCATACATGCACACACCATGATTTGGTCAATTTCATTCTTCAATACCGTTTTTTTCCCTCTCTTCCTCCCTCCCCTCGGTTCCCTTCCTCAGTTTTAAATATACATTCCCTTCAAATTTCATGAGATCCTCCACTATTTTCCCTCTTTTCTCTCTAGCTTCCCCAAATAAGAAAAAAAAAAATATATATATACAGCCCATGATTTTCTGAGACAATTCACTTTATTTGCCTTAAAATTTATTTTATTTTGTATGATTTATTTTATTGGTACAATTTATTTTATTGATACATGAACTGATAATTTTAAGAAAAGGTGATTGACCTTTTCTTGATCCCTCTGCCTAGATGGCTTAGATGCTCTGCCTTAGTTCAGTGTTCAATGATGGAAATGAATAACAACACGGAAGTGGGGGTGAGGAGAGGTAAATGTGTTTCTGAGAACTGGCTTCTGGCCACCTGACCTCAGGAGGGAGGAGAAATGGGTCCCAAGGGTTGGGCTGATTTATCTGTCCTACATGTTCTCCTGGGATTTTAAATTCCCCCCCCCCCATTTTTCCCTTAGGAGAGGCCAATAGGCCCCATACCTGCCTTCTAATTTCTGCTCAGCACCTGGTTATTTAGCTGGTCACAACTCTGATCCCTTCTAAAGTCGCCTTGATGATGCCTGCTGTGTGGGAATGTTGTGGGCATTAAAAGCCATGGGCCTGGTCCTCTAAAACCTCCAGCTCAATAAACCTGTGCAAGCCTCCTGCTCCACAGGGCAAAGGTGGAGACTCCAGAGGTTCATTGGGTCAAAACTATACATACTGTTTTTTTTTTTTTTTAATGACTTTGTTGACTGTGGAACTCACACTTACCTGAAAGGTTGGAAGGACATTGTACTAACATTTTCAATGCTTCCTTTGCTTGGGGTTCAAACTGTTCTTGGAAGGCACTGAAGGAGTTCTGTCTCTTGCATTCTTTTTTTTTTTTTGGTACTGGGAATTGAACCCAGGGGCACACAACCACTAAGCCACATACCCTCAGCCTTATTTTGTATTTTATTTAGAGATAGGGTCTCACTGAGTTGCTTAGGGACTCCCTAAGTTGCTGAGGCTGGCTTTGAACTTGCAACCCTCCTGCCTCAGCCTCCCAAGTGCTGGAATTACAGGCGTGCGCCACTGCGCCCGGCTTGCATTTTTATTGTAAATGCAAAAAGGAAAACGGGAGGTCTGGGGAGGCAGACCTCGAAGGATTCAGAGAAGCCTTTTTTCCTTCAAAGATTTGGGCGTCATTCGGGTCCACTTTCTGGATGGGAAAATGGCTTGTCAATTACAGGGGGATTCTGGTTTTATAGGGTATGAGGAAGAGGATGTCATCATTGTGTACATGCAGTTTCCACCATCAGGGGCCAGCTGTACAGGTTAGAACCAGATGCTGAAGGATGAGTATTCAAATCTGTCCATTGTCATTCAGGACTAGGTTGACTTGGGGAAGGCCAAGGTTTAGGGCCTAGCATTCCACATCCGCCCTTTTCCTTTAGGGCTCTTTGTTTCGGGAATGCACTGGGAGAGGTTTAGTGTTCCGCCAATTTTTTTTCCCACTTCTTGAGCCACACCGTCAATTTTCTTGGGGAGTTATCTTATAGGAATATTATTTTCCATGACCCTTCACTTATCTTCATCACTGATTTTCTGTGTGACTACAAATAAATTAGTTTTCCTCTCTGGGCTTCCATATCTCTGGCTGGCTAAACTGTGCTTTCAACTATGGATGTGAAACTGATTCCAGTAAATTCAGTTCATGAGCTCAAGATAAGTCTAGGGAATTCTTGGCAAGCACTGGCTTTTCTGCTTGACAGAGACAGTGTGGGAACTGGGGGCTGGACTTTGATGCCAGAGAGAACTGGCTTCCCAGAAATGTGCATTTTCAAGTGCACATTTTTTACTTTCCCATAATGAACTCAATTGGATGTCTGAAGCACTTACCCTTGTCCTAAATTTTTTCCCATTATCTCCCAACCAGTCCCTCCGTGTGGCCTGAGGCCTTGAAGTCTCTCCCCACTACATCCTTGTCCATGCGGTGCCTTCTGTCTGAAATGCCTTTCCCACCCTCTCTGTCCACCACAATCCTTTTCATTCTCTTGAGCACAGTCTGCAGGGTAGAATTAAACCTTCCTCCTTTGGAGGCTGATGGACTGGTCACTGCACTGGTAAAGTGCATTTGGTAGAAACCAAATACAGCATGTGCTGGGCTCAAGGTGGCCTGGCCTGCAGCTGATTTTGCTCTTCAGTGGCTATTGAATGTGAGACATCTCTGTGCCTTACTTTCCATATCTGTAAGATGGGATTAGTGATTGTGAATTTCTTGAAGGTCTGTTGTGGATAATTAATTGAGATGATATAGTGAAAGTAACATTGAACACCAAGTAAGCATTTGGTTAAGTATTGGCTGTTACTGCATTTACCTCTTTGTGTGTTTTTTTTTTTTAATATTCTTCCATTCCAGACCATTAGCAACCTGAGAGCAGAAGCAATATTCATTTTTATATTCCCCTTGCCATATTAAGGGCTAGGCATATAGGCGAATCCCTCAGTGAACTAATGTTGTTGTAGGCAGTGTGGTTCTAGGCCATCAGCCCACTCCCTCTCTCATTTCATGGAAATAGGGATTCTCACCGGGGTTCTTCCAGATATTTCCATTTGGAAGTTAAGGAAAAGACTCCCCTGCACATATGGGGGGAAGATCACAGTCACCAAGCACTGTGCTATGTACCTTTGTGTTATGCCATTTCATTTAACTTTCTCTTAGATGCACTGGGTGTCTTTTTTTTTTTTTTTTTTTTTTTTTTTTTTGCAGTGCTGGGGATTGAACCCAGGGCCTTAGGAGGCAGGCACTCTACTAACTGAGCTATATCCCCAGCCCACTGGGTGTCTTTGTGCAGGTAAGCACACAGCTTCAGAGAAGTTAAGCAATGTACAAAGACTACACAGCCATTCATCCTTTAGTGTAGGGTTGGGTGCTCTGAAGCCAGCCCCTATTGTCTGCCATTACTCATTTGTAAATTCCATGGAGGGTGGAGAACATGCAGAGTAGCAGGTGGTCAGTGATTTACTAAAACCCCTCTTGCCTCACACATAATTGATGTGGAACCCCCTGAGAAGAATGCAGGCAGCATTTCAAAAACACCAGGAAGGGTTCAGAGCCTGGGGGGAACCAGGGAGTCCAGTCACTGTTTTTGACCAAGGAAACGGCTCAGGTTGAGCCTACCCACCATCTGCACAGAATCACCCAAAGAAGGTGGGTGGCTTGGAAAGTACTGTATTTCTCCAGTTCAGAGGTGGTATACCAAAGGGCTCAGTGGAAGCGCTGTTGCAACCTCAGAAGAGTGGTCTCAGATGCCCCCTACACTGGGCACTTGGTTGAGGACAGCTCTCTAGCTGAGCTGGGCCAGGATGGCCTCAGTCCCAGTCCCAGCTGGGCCTTCAGTTCCTGATCTCGCGTGTAGGCGGAGACGGTAGCTGCGGCTGCTCCGGGACCCTCTCCCACGTCCACCACAGATGTCCTTGCTCAGGGTGAAGCTCTGGAAGACGGAACCTTCCCACCTTGCCTCTCAGAGCCTCTCGGCAGGCGACCTGAGAACAGGCTCCTGGTCACCAGCTTTTCCAAGCCCTTACAACTCAAGACAGCCAGAGAGGAGTCCTCGTAGGACCTGATCCTATCCAGAGCTTGGACGGCGCGCACAGACAGCGGCACCTCTCCGCCCCCGCGGCCACCTCGCCCCGCCCACTAGGCAGGTGTCCGCTCATCAGCGTTGTGGACACAGGGCTCTAGCAGCCTATGGAGCTGGATCTACCAAGCGCAGCTCCTGTTCCCTGCAGGTCACGCTCACCGTGCAGCCCACGGAGGGGCTGGTTGGGGACCTGAGCATTCCTCCACCTGCGTCTCCTCCTCAGTCCCCCCAACGCCCCTGCCGTAGCATCTCCCCTGGGGTCCCTTTTCCAGATCCAGTGGCATCCCCACCCCCAGTTGCGCCCCCTCAGCGATTCTTCCTCGCTTGCGCCTCGGTCCTCCGCTTCATTTCGCGCGGACCTCGGTCGGCGGTCGTTTGAGTGGACCCCGCGCCCCCCGAGGGCCCTGCTCACCAGCCAAGGAAAGGGTACCAAGGATTTCGTCGCTCGGTGACAGCAGGGGCGAGCGGGGAACTGGAAATCTGTGCCCCGGAAAGGGCCAGTCCCGGGCGGGAGAGGAGGCGTGGTCCTGTCCCTTCCACGGCCCAGGGGCGGTCCTGATTGACCCTGAAGTAGTTTGGCGCTGGAGGACTGCAAAGTGAGCAGTTAGCCTTAGCTTCAACCGACTGGAGACCAACCGTGCTGGGACCGGGGTGGGGTGGGGGGTGTTTGGGGGCTGCACAATGAAAAAATGCTGCAGAAAAAATGATTTTAGAGGAATTTAAAAAAAAAGTTTCTGTATATCTTTCCAGGCAGACGTACACAACACATTTCACATTTTAATATATAAGGGAGGCCTACTTTTATCCTATTATTTTCCTGTGATGCATCTACTGTAAAGGCGGAGCTCTATACAGACACCCACCACCATCTCCATTGAAGGTAAGAACAACTTAATAGTTGGGCTCAAAATTTAGGTGAGATGAAGTTCACCCAGAATCCAGCTCCACATTCTTCCTAGGGAATCCACTTTATCATCTCCTCTCCCAGGATTGTTCGTAGACAGGCTTATCATTCATCTGCAGTCTATGCATGTCATCCTGGGTCTTTCCCTCTATTGCAGGTGGCATGCACTGTGATCATTTTTAGTTAAGACTTAGCCTTTCATTAGCAAGAATTGCCACATTTACTTATTCCTCTTCCCCATTGTTGATATAGCTTGTTTCCAGTTCACCATTACGTTGATATATAGCTTATTTCCAAAGTTTCACCATTGCACTGTTACAGAGAAAGCAAGCTGGAATCCTTGCCCAGAAGTACCATCCCTATCATGACGATTATACCAAACTTCACCTCCATTTTACTACTTTTCCAGCAGTTGGCATCTACATTGTCTGAAAGGGAGAAGATTCTGAATAACACTGCAGTCACCAGGAAACAAACAGCTAGAACAGGTCATGTGCTTAACCAAAAGGTATCCACTCTCTGCCTAGATGTTGCACCTGCCAGTATGGAAAATGCAGTCCCCAGCCCCCAGCGTTCCCAGCTTGCTTCCTGGTGGCATTCTGGGAGAGTGCTGAGTGTGGGACTTTTTGCACTTCCCTGACACCAACTGTGAGGGGAGAGATAATAGCTGTGTGGGGAAACTCAGCCCTTAAACTAAGAGATCAGCTCAAGGGATAAGCCGGAAGTTTTAGAGAAAGATGGACATGCTTGCTCTGTTACAGCACCACCAAAGGTAGATTAGCTGTGATTTTTTTCAAATGTTCACAGCAGTTTTATTCATAGTGGTTCTAAACTGGAAGCAAGCCAAATGTCCAACCATAGGAGAATGCATAGAAAAAGGAAATGATTTGTTCTGTTCCCACAACAGAATACTACATAATAATGGAAAAGAGCAAAGTTGCTGATCCATGTAACAACATGGATGAAGCTCATGGGCATTGTCACAAGAAAGAAACCAGACCCAAAAGTGGACACATTGCTGTTTTCCATCTAGTGAACTAAGTAGACACTTGAAGAAACACAAATGGCCAACAAAATACGGGAAAAAATGTTTGACATTTTTAACAGGGAAATGCAAATCAAAACTACAACTAAGATTTCATCTCACTCCAGTTAAAATGACAGTCATCAAGAATATAATAATAGTAAATGCTGGAGACAATGTGGGGAAAAATGAACTCTTTTACACTGTTGGTAGGATTGTAAATTAGTACACCCACTACGGAGAGCAGGAAGGAGATTCCTCAGAAGACCAATAATGACACTGCCATATGAGGTGTGAGTTGCTTTATCTGGTGTCTGAAAAGACTGTACCATTAACTTGACAGATTCAATTCCACAGTTCATTTTTCTGTCTTGTTTTCTTTTAGTTAGAAAGATGAAGAATATATCAAAGAACTTTTTCTGGTCTTCTTTTTTTTTTTTTCCAAATTGCATTTTAGTTGTTAGAATTTATTTTATGTATGGAGAAAATTCAAATTTATAATGATATACAACCAATGACAATTCTGAAAACATTTTAGGAAGAGGGATGCCTTAAAAATTCCACTCTGAGATGTGTAAAAAGATTTTTCTTATTACATCCCCTTCAAGAACATGTCTCTGTCCCCTTCAGGATGGACAGGGCCCAGCTGTCCTTCCCCTTGTACTTCCTCCCTAAGACTTTGTCACATTGTGTTTTTACAGTCCTTTCCCTCTTAGAGGTCAGCAGGAGGAGCTCATCTGTGAGTGACTATCCAGGCAAGAAGAAATCAAGTAGCTGTGATTGCCTCAAACTAAAGTAATAGTCTAAAACTATTCTGCATTCAAATTGTGTTTGACTAAATGAACTTTGCAGATGGACTTTGAGTGCTGGTAATACAAAAGTGAGTTTATAGAGAACACTAAAGAAAAAAATTGAAGAAGAACTTAGAAGAGGGAAAGATCTCCCATGCTCTTGGACAGGCAAAATTAACATTGTCAAAATGTCCATACTACTAAAAGTGTTATACAGATTTAATGCAATTCCTATTAAAATCCTATGACATTCCTCATAGAACTAGAAAAAGCAATCATGAAAATCATTTGGAAAATAAAGAGACACAGACTAGCCAAAGCAATTCTAAGCCAGAAAAGTGAAGCAGGAGGCATCTCAATGCTGGATCTTATACTATAGAGCAATAATAACAAAAATGTCAAGGTATTGGCACCAAAATAAATAGACCAATGGTACAGAATAGGAGACAGAGACAAACACAATACAGTTATCTCATACTAGACAAAAGGGCCCAAAACATACATTGGAGAAAAGATAGCCTCTTCAACAATGGTCCTGGGAAAACTGGAAATCCATATGCAACAAAATGAAATTAAACCCCTATCTCTCACCCTGCGTAAAACTCAGCTCAAAGTGAACCAAGGACTTAGGCGGTAGAACAGAGACCCTACACCTAATAGAAGAAAAGGTAGACCCAAATCTCCATCGCATTGGCTTAGAAACTGACTTCCTTAACAAGACTCCTAAAGCACAGGAAATTAAATTAAGAATCAATAAACAGAATGGAATCAAACTAAAAAGCTTCTTCACTGCAAAGGGAACAATCAATAATGTGAAGACAGAGCCTACATAAGGGGAAAAAATCTTTACACATGCACCTCAGATAAAACATTAATCTCTAAGATATATAAAGAACTCAAAAAACTTAACATGGAAAAACCAAATAACCCAATCAATAAATGAACTAAGGAACTGAACAGACCCTTCACAGAAGATGGAATCCAATCAATCAACAAATATATGTTCAACATCTCTAGCGATTAGAGAAGTGAAAATCACAACTACACTGAGATTCCATTTCACTCCAGTCAGAATGGCAATTATCAAGAATATAAGCAACAATAAATGTTGGCAAGGATGTGGGGAAAAGGGACACTCATACATTGCTAGTAGGAATGCAAATTGGTACAACAATTATGGAAAGAAGTACAGAGATTCCTTAGAAAATCTGGAATGGAACCACCATTTGACCCAGTAATCCCATTCCTCAGTTTATACCCAAAGGACTTAATATCAGCATACTACAGTGATGCAGCAACATCAATGTTTATAGCAGCTCAATTCACAATAGCTAAACTATGGAACAAGCCTAGGTGCCCTTCAACAGATGAATGGATAGAGAAAATGTGGTACATATACACAATGGAATATTTCTCAGCATTAAAGAGGAATGAAATTATGGCATTTGCTGGTAAATGGATGGAGATGGAGAATATCATGCTAAGTGAAAGAAGTTAGTCCCAAAGAACAAAATGCTGAATGTTTTCTCTGATATGCAGATGCTAATTCACAATAAGGGGGTGGCCTGAGGGAAGAATAGAGGTATTTGGATTAGACAGAGGGGAGTGAAGGGGGGGAAGGGATATGGGGATAGGAAGGGTAGCAGAATGAATCGGGCTTTATTACCTTGTGCATGTATGATTACATGACCAGTTTAGCTCTACATCATGTACAACCAGAAGAATGAGAAGATATACTCCATTTATGTATGTGTCAAACTGCATTCTACTGTCACCTATAACTAATTAGAACAAACTTTAAAAAGTGAGTTTAGAGTGTGGGGCTGAAGGGCAAACTGGGTTACTGCAGGTTCTGGACATGGGGAGGTGGGTGGGAGGGACTCACTACCACACCTGAGAGTTCAGATGCTGGGTTCTTCCTGCAGAAGGGCAGGAAGCAGGTGGGCTTGGTCCCAAGTTGGCTCTTTATCATCTCACACCTAGCATCTGACCCTTAATAGGTGTGCACTAAATAATTGTTAAATGAAGAGATGGACTTATGAATGATGAGAAGCAGCTGTACAAACTTCCAGTATTCTCTTCTCAGGGCCTCAGAGTTCCCCAGCATGCCCTACAAAGCTGTTCTCTTACTGCCAAGCCCTCTCCCTGAGGACTAGCATGACAGCAGGTTTCTCCTGGGGAGAGCTGAACACCTATTGGAGGGACCACCTGGGATCATGCATCTCAAGTCCTGCCACCAAACTGGACTGCATCTCTGAAGAATGAGAGTTTTTAATAAAAACTAATTATTCCTCAATTATAGCCCACAGCACTGTTTCATGTGTCTGTTTTACCAGACATGAAATAAAGCATAACTTCTCCTTTTCTTTTATTGAGCATTTTAATCACTTGTTAGAACTGGATATAAATGGTTGAGTTTTTATATCCACCCTAGTTCTCCGGATAATGTCCACATTCAATGATTCTGATACAAAGGGCATATTCCATTCCAGGTAGTTTAACCACAATTTTTATCCTTTATTTTCTTTAAGGGTATTAATAGATTATGGAATAATTACCAAAAAAAGTGGCCAAAAGTAAAATATCTTGTTTGATCAGCAAAGATCTGGTGGCCTTCCACCTGCCCTAGTGTGCTGAGTGAGTTCCCACTGTTCTCTTCCTTGAGGGTTTCTGTCTTCACAACTTTCCAGAGTGATATTCTCATGTCCTTATTCACACACCTCCTTGCAGTCAGTGGTCCCAGGGTTTCCAACAGATGGATCATCAGAAACAATTGCAATTTGTTTAAAAATTCAGATTGCTGGCACTCTCTAACCCCCATAAGTCTTGATCTTGGGCATTGTATTAGTTTTCTGTGGCTCATATAACAAACCACCACCGACTTAGTAGTTTAAAAATCCCACATTTATTTATTTATTTTATTTGTTATTTTTAGATATGCATGATAGTAGAATGTATTTTGACATATTATACCTACATGGAGTACAACTTATCCTAATTAGGATCCTATCCAACAGTTACTTATTTATTTACTTATAGTACTAGGGAAGGAACCCAGGGCTACACTCCCAGACTTTGTAATTTTCTTTATTTTGAGACAGGGTCTCACTCTGTTTCCTAGGCTGGCATTGAACTTGAGATCCTCCTGCTGTAACCTCCCAAGTTGTGGAGATTAAAGACGTGCAGCACTGTGCCTGGCTCACAGGTTGATTATTGACAAGATCTGGAGAGCAGAAGTCTGAGATAGGTCTCATGGGGCTGAAATCAAGGTGTCAGCATGGCTGTGTTTCTCCTGTGGTCTCTGAGGGAGAATCCATTTCATTGTCTCTTTCAGCATCTAGAGGCCACCTGTGTCCTTGGCTTGTGGCCCCTGCCTCTATCTTCTGAGCCAGCAGTGACATAACCTTCACCTCTGCTTCCGTTGCCACGTCTGCTCTGAAGTTCATCTTCCTCTCTCAACTTTAAGGACTTTGCAGCCATATTGGGTCCACCAGGTAATTCCAGGATACTCTCCCCATCACAAACTCACTTCCTCACCTCTGAAGAGTTCCTTTACCATGTAGGGAATCATCACAGGCTGTGGGAGTTGGGACATAGACATCTTTGGGGCCATGACTCTACCTCCCACACATGCAGCACACACAGTGCTCACTTCTGAGCTGCAGTACCCTTCATCCACATACCTCCTGCTTCTGTCCTTCAGGCAGATGAGGCTGTCTTCCTTCCTGGTACCTCCTGGCACTGGGTCTGTCTAGGTTCTCTCCTGCAACCTGAGCTTTGGATTCCATCCTTTCCCTCCCCAGAAAGTGCTCTGTGACTGTTCTTGCCTCTTCCCCTGTTATTCACAGTGCCCTTTTTTCCATCCATAACCTACTTGGCTTTCTTCTTTGGGGATTACACTTTCTCTTTTCCCAGGGCCACTTTTCTGGGTGAATGCTGCCACCTCTTAGCAGCCTGGCCAGAAAGTCTGGAGCCAGAAAAGCAAAGTGGGAGCTTATAGAAGAAAACGACTGTTCATATAGAAAACACAAGTGGCCTTAATATGAGTCACAAGGATAAACCAAAGGCTAGGGATATAGCTCACTTGGCAGAGTGCCTGCCTCGTAAGCACAAGGCCCTGGGTTCAATCCCCAGCACTGCAAGAAAGAAAAAAAAAAAAAAAGATAAATCAATAAAACCAAGGTCCAGGAGTGATGTCCATCTCTCCTGGGATGTGTTAATCAAAGTGGTCTTTTAGAATCTTCACGTGATAAAGAGGGAGTCTGGAAGGCTCTACAAAAATCCTGGAGCCCTGGGCACTGATGAAGAGGGAGGAGTTGCAAACTAATAAGAGCCACCCCAACTCTGCCCAGCTCTGCAAGGTAGCAACTCTGAGCTCCCTCTGAATGACAGTGAGGAAAGTGCTATACCCAATGAATGTGGACAAACCTCCATCTTTCATTCACTAAGGAAGTGCTGAGTGTCTAATGCACACTGGCAACTGTGTAGACCTCTGGGGTGCAGTGATGGGTGAAGCTGGCACCCTGCCTCTGGGGTGCTTCTGAAACTAGAACACTGACTGACCTGTCCCAGGCCAGGTATTTTATGTAGCCAGATCCACCCAACTAAATGCCAATAAATGCACAATAAAGTGTCATATAATTCTATTTATCCTTAGGATATAGTAGATGCTCAATAAATATGGGCTTAATGAATTAAAGTTTTCTATTGAAAATAACAGTAACCAATATTATTATTTAGTGCTTTTCGGGGTCAGGCATTGTCTTACCTTCACACCAACTCAATATTAACAACAACCCTCTTGAGGACAGTTACATTGTCCCAATTTTATAAATGAGGAAACTGAGGCACTAGAAGTTCAAGGAATCTAGTGAAGGAGAGTGGAAGGAACAGATTGAAACCCTTGTTGCTTTTAACCATGACTTGGGTCTGTCCAAGACCACAGGAAGGGAGAGAAACGTGATTGAATATCTTCGTTTTCTAAGGAGCTGCTGCAAAAAAGGACCGCAGACCTAGGGCTTCAACAACAGAAACCTATTTTCTCACAGTCTAGAGGCTGGAGGACCAAGATCAAGGTGCTGGCAGGGTTGAGACCTCTCTCTTGGGCTTATAGATGGCGTCTTCTCCTTTTGTCCTCAAATGGTGGTGGTATATGTGTGTCTATGTCCTGATCATCTCTTCTCATAAGGACATCAGTCCTATTGGAGTAGGAACCATCCTAATGATCCCTTTTAATCTTAATGACCTCTTCAAAAAATTCTGTCTTCAATTAATAAATGGGATGGCATTAAATTTAAAAACTTCTGCACAGTGAAGAAAACATTTAAGCATGTGAAGAGAGACTCTACAGAATGGGAGAAGATCTTTGCAAGCTATAATTCTAACGGGATTAATAACCAGAGTATATAAAGAATTTGAGCTGTGCACACTGGCACATGCCTCTAATCCCAGCAACTCAGGAGGCTGAGGCAAGAGGATTGCAAGTTTGAGGTCAGCTTCAGCAATCTAGCAAGGCCCTGATCAACTTAATGAGACCCTGTCTCAAAATAAAAATAAAAAAGAGCTGGATGTGTGGCTCAGTGGTAAAGTGCCTCTGGGTTCAATCCCAAGTACCAAACAAACAAATAAACAAGCAAACCAAAAAATCCCAGAACATACAAAGAATTCAAAAAACTTAACACATAACAATTAATAACCCACTCAATAAATGGGCAAAAGATCTAAAGAGACATTTCTCAAAAGATATACAAATGGTCAATAAATATATGAAAAAATGTTCAGCATCCGGAGCAATTAGGGAGATGGAAATCAAAGCTACACTGAGATTCCATCTTAGCTCAGTTAGAATGGGAACCATTAAGCCGGGCGCAGTGGCGCACGCCTGTAATCCAAGCGATTTGGGAGGCTGAGGCAGGAGGATCGCAAGTTCAAAGCCAGCCTCAGCAACTTAGCGAGGCCCTAAGCAACTCAGTGAGACCCTGTCTCTAAATAAAATACAAAATAGGGCTGGGGATGTGGCTCAGTGGCCAAGTGTCCCTGAGTTCAATCCCTGGTTCAAAAAATAAATAAATAAAATAAAATAAAATAAAATAAAAGAATGGGAACCATTAAGATGTATTTATTTCATTCCATTTGATTTATTGAATTGTTGATACTTAAGTTGTCAAACAGTAGACATTACTTGTTTTATTTATGATATATTTCAGCTTAAAGTTATGTTATTAAATATGGATGTAAATATAGATTTGGTGTTTTGCAAAAAAAAAAAAAGAATACAAATAATAATAATTGCTGGTGAAGATGTCAGGGAAAAGCTACACTTATACATTGTTGATGGGATTTCAAATTAATACCACCACTCTGGAAAGCAGTATGGAAATTCTTTTAAAGACTAGGAATGGAACCACCATATGATTCAGCTATCCTACCCTTGGTATTTATGCAAAAGAACTAAAATGAGCATACAATGGTGATTCATGCATGTTTACAGAGCACAATCCACAACCCAAGTTATGGAACCAGTCTAGTTGCCCTTCCATAGGTGAATGGATACAGAAAATGTGGTATATATACACAATGGAGTTCTACTCAGTCATGAAAAGGAATGAAATTATGTCATTTGCTGGTGAATGGATGGAACTGGAGAACGTTATACTAAATGAAATAAGCCAGACTCAGAAAGTCAAGGGTCAAAGGTTTTCTCTCATGCACAGAAACTAGAGAGTAAAATGGGGTCTCTAAAACAGAAGGGAAATCAGTGGAGTAGAAGCCCAGGGAGCAGGGGTACCAAGGGAGAGAGAGGAGGAGAAGGAAAGAGAAAAAATTCAGGGATGAATTTGACTAAATTATGCTATGTGCATGTATGATGTATCCCAATTCATTCTAATTTTATATAACTATAATGCACCAATTTTAAAAAATTAGAAAAAATAAATAATAGAAGGAAGACAAATGGAGTAGAAGAAAGGGATGTGTGAGTGAGGGGGGAGGGAAAGAGGAAGAACTGGGGATTGAAATGAAGACAACTATGTTATATGAATTTATGAATATGTAAAAATGAATCTCACTATTTTGTATAACTATAATGAACTAATAAATTAAAAAAATAAAAATAAATCAATGAAAACAGTAGGTTGTAACATGCACGTATCCCCCAGTGATGAATTGTTCAGTAGAGTTTCTGTGGGGCCTCCTAGAAATGCTAGGAACCAAGTACAGTCATATCCTGAGGTCCTGGGGCTTAAGATTTCAATTTTGCAGAGCCCAGTGCACTCCACAGCATAGCCTCGGGGTCTGTGCAGGAAGCCTTCCAGAGAAGCAGCAGGAGTGGGTAGAACACAGCAGCAAGCAAGAAAAACCAGTTCTTGTGTCAAGGTGCTGTCCACCTGCCTGTCCTCTGAAACTAGTGCACAGTGGAGCTTTTCTCTCGAAGCAGCTGCAAAGCAGTGAGCTTTCCTTTTGTGTGCTTTTCAAGAACCTTGGTGCCCACCTGGCCTCCTGGAAGCACCTGTGTGGAAAAGGTCTTTAGAATAGAAAGATGGGGAGAGGTGCATAGCAGCCCGTGTTTACAGCAAAAAGGTCACTTGAAAGGCAAGGGCACAGGTGGTAGTTTCTCCTTTGACAGAAATGACACAGAGTTAGGTTCAAATGGCCTCCTGTTATTTTTGGAATGGATGGGAAGCAATACATGAACCGTATGTATGCCTCACAGCCCCATAACGAAGTCAGCAGCCAGGACTTGACCTGTGGCTGTGATGGAATGGCACTAACATCCACTCAGAGTCACTCCCAAAGCTGCCCCAAGCCGCTCCCCAGCCTGAAGTCTGTGCTTATCATTTCCTTTCACTTGAAAAATAAGTTGTAACAGGCCTGTATCCCCCAGTGATGAATTGTTTAGTTGAGCTTATGTGGGGACTCCTAGAAATGCTAGAAACCATTTGTGTCATCTTCTGGGACTTCCTTTTTCTTTTCAAGGTTGTGCTCATAACATGATGTTCCCTTCCTGAGACTTTTCAAGGCCAGAGTGTATATTGCTTTTGGTGAAATCTGTGCTCAAAGCAACTGTCCCTCTCCTGCATAGCAGAGGCCTGAGTGATACCAAAGTGATATAAATTCTCTGAAAACCTGCTCCAGGAAATGGCGAATGTGCACCATTGAAGTGATCAGTTCAGAAAATTAGGTACATCTTTTCGATTTTGGAAAGCCTAGGCTCCAATTTACTGTGGTGATTGCTGCTGTCATTCTCACTCTTTGAGTCTTACATGTGCTTCCAATACTCATGTTAAGATGAAATCTCCATGGGTCAAAGTCACACTTGTTTGCATATTGTTCATGGAATATTTTTTCACACAACGGTTGAGTATTTTCAACAGAGACTCTGGTCCATAAAGTCTACCTGGCCTTTATAGAAAAAGATTGTGAATCATTCTATTGGATGTTATTTCTTATATCTTATCTGCAATAACCCCAGCTTCTGTATATTTTAGCCAGTGACATACTTTAATTTTCTTCTTTTCACCCTAGAAATAGATTGGGGACATTTAAAAAATATACATAAAACAGCAAGAGTTCCCGTGTGCCTGTCAGAATGCAGATGAGAGTGGCCATTGACTGGGCAGCAACAGGTGGGCTCTGAGATCAACGTCTCTCTCACACCCACAGTGAGGCTCACCTGGCCCTGAACTTCTAGTTCCTGCCTTCTACATTCGATGTTGGTTTTATTCTTAGCCTAAGTTTGACATTTTCTCATAGCAACATGCAAATTTAAAGCTGTTTTAAACATCTGGAAAGTTGTAGCACCAATATATCAGTAGTGATGGTGGGCTAGGAAAGCAGTTAAATTTTTAAAACTGCTGTATATTTGGTGGGGTGTGGTTCCTACCCCAGGCATCATTCATTGTCTTGTAAGAAGGAAAATGTTCATGGGGTGCTGGTCAGGAATCTGGGCTTCACCTTCCATTTGCTTCCTCAACAAGTGGAGTGTTGTCCTCAGCAAGATCACTAAGGACATCCTCCAGACATTACTGAGAGTCTTTAGTGTACCAGAGTTTGGGGATGTGGGAGCTATAAAATGGGGCCCCTGTTTTTGAGAAACAAATGGGGAAGAAAGTGATTTCCATAAGCAACAAAATGGTACATGTGGTGGGGAGAGAGGAGTAGGGCTCTGGGGCAGGTAGAAGAGAGAGCAATAGTTCCTGAGGACATAGAATACTTCTCTGGGCAGGAGCAGATGGACTGGAGTGGGCCAGAATGGGGACTGGGACTTCTGAGTATCAGAACAGCACAAAAAGACATGGAAGTGTGAGCAGCCATAGCATTTGGTGACTAGCACAAACCCCTTGGGTTGGGTACAGATCCAGAAAGCACACTGCCTGTGAGGGAGAGGGGTGGTGGTGGTGGAGGATGCTGAGGGTAGTGGTGGTGTCTGCTTCTGTGGGGCCTTCTGAAAGGATCTGGGGGTCCCAGCTCTGGTTGTCCCTTAGGATTCCCACAGAGTTGGTTAAGAACACAGTGCTCAGGCCTGATGCAGACCCTTCAAAGTCACAGCATCTGTGTGAGACTGGCCTAGACAGTAGGGGCCTTATTTTGCTAATGCTCTTAATTCTAGAGAAGCACTTGTTATAGGTAAGGCTGAATCACCTGGGATTTGGAGAGATTCGTGTAATAGAATGAAAGCTAAAAATGGTTAAGTGGGTAAAAAAGTAAATCCCAGAGCGGCTGCACTATTTTGCATTCCCACCAGCAACATATGAGGAGTCGAGTATCTCCTCATGCTTAGCAGCATCTGGTGACTTCCCTATGTTTCATTTTAGCCATTCTGAGCAGTGGCATCTCATGTACTCCTAACTTGCACGTTCCTAATGGCCAATGATGCCACTGACCTTCTCATGTGCTTATTTGCTACCTGCATGTCCTCTTTGGTGAGAATCCTCTTCAGGCCTTTGGCCACACTCAGCATTCCTTTTCTTTGCCTTTTGCTGTGATATTTGAGAAACAAATTCGTGGTTGTCAGGGGTTGGGGAGGGGAGGGACCTGCCTCTACAGAGGTGGCAGGCGGGGGATTCTCATGAAGTGGGAACCATCCTGTGTGTGTATTGGTAGTGGATACACAAATCTTCAGACGTCATAATGACAGAACTACACACGCATTGGCCACTGCCCATCTCCCAGCTTTCATATTATACTAAGTTTGGAAGGATTTGTTCTGAATGATAGTCTTGGTAACTCTCTATACTCTCTTTGCAAACTTCTGTGGATCTATAATTATCTCCAAATAAAAGCTAAAAAGAAAAGTCATTACCAGTCAGTCTGATTGTAGGAGGATCGTAAATTCATCATTATTATTTTACCTCCCGCCTCCCACCAATAGCTTATTTGCTTATCCTCAAACAGCCAAACCATATCATCTAACATTTGGATTATGGTTATGTTTCTTGAGAAGAAAATACACAAACTTATCCTGTTGGGGAAACAATGGTTCTGTTTCATCTAAAGAATGTGAAGATGGAAATTAGATTCCTACCCCACCAGGTAAGATAAATGCAAGAGGCTGGAGAAGCAGTCTCCCCATCCCCCGGGTCACATCTGTGCTGAGTGACAATCTCTCTTAATGAGAAACAATAAAGGCTAATTATCCCAGGGTTTGACGGGGCTTTCTCAACACTTCTGCATAAAAGAGCAAGGCCACCCAGCTGGCCCCTGGATTGCAAGGCTGCAGGAATCTGGTGGTGGTGTTCAAACAAATGAGAAAGCGCACATCAAAGGGGCATCCCACAAAGGCCTGGGAAGCCAAAGGGACCTGGTGGTGGCCATGTCTCCAGCTGGAAAAGCAGATTGAAGAATGGCCATTGTAATTAGGACAACGTGTGGCCACATGGAATAAAAGAAACCTAGATATCCATTGATCATTTCCATCAAGCAGGAACAGGTGGGGACGAAGAACTGTTGTAAGCAGGAGTGCATTTCAGTGCATACCAAATGAAAAGCCCATGTAAAAGCATGATTAGAATGAAATTAGACATTGCACTATTTATCTAACTTGAATTTAGTGCTCAACAAGCCAGTAGATGGGTAGGTTGATGCAGTCTGTTCAGCTCCATTTTGCTGTGTTGCTAGAGTGATGTACCCCCTGCTGTGTGCCAGGCATTCTCTCAGGGCCCAAAGTTTCACCCCAGACCTTCCCCTGAGCCAACTTGGATCCCCCTGCAGTCCTTCAGTCTGGTCAAAAGAGGGCCCAGAGACTCAGAGGGAGGCCATGATACTGGCCCAGAGCCTCTCCCAAGAGCCAGAGCCAGATACTGCCTCCATTCCTGTTCAGCAGAATCTCAGGTCTGCTGAGGGTCTGCTTTAGGCTGGGCCCTGAGGTATAACTGGAAGCCTCATGACCTTACATTCTAGACATGGTGGAACAGGGCCATTCATTTAGAGAGAGACATAGCTAGTACTAAGAACAAAATTGAGAATTCTGAGTCAATATGCCTGAATATTCAGTGGGCACAGCTGTAGATGTCTCCCATGATTACAAGAACTGATGGGAATTTTGAACTGGAAACATAACCCCTGAGTAAAGGGCCTGATTCAAGATGTTTGAAAAATCTTCATTTCCATTTTATAGCACTAATAAATGTTAAATATTTTTTCTATATTAGAGTGCTAGGTGCTTAGGAAAAAAGCAGTTAGAAAGACTGATGTGATCCATGTCTGAGACATTTAATTTTATGTGTCAATTTGACTGGGCTCAGGGAAGTCCCAATAACTGGCAAAACATTATTTTGGGGTGTGTCTGAGGGTATTTCTAAATAGATTAGCATTTGATCAATAGATTGAAAAGAAGGTGCACCCTTACTAGAGTGCATGTCATTTAATGAATTGGGGGCACAGATAGAATAAGAAGGTGGAAGAAGGGAAAATTCTCTCTATTTGGTTACAGACATCCTCTTTTCCTGCCCTCGGATATCAGCTCTCCAGGGTCTTAGACCTTTGGACTTGGACTGAATTATATGATCAGTTTTCCTGGCTCTCCTATTTGTAAATAGTGGGACTTTGGTCTTCATAATCTCATGAGCCAATTCCCATGATTAATCTTGTGTGTTCAGCTATAGATACTCTGTTGGTTCTGTTTCTCTGGTAAACTCTGACTCGTATACTTGCCCTTGTGGAATTTGTAGCAGTTTAACAGGCCACTGAAAATTCTAGTATGCTTGAATCTCTTCCCTACTCTAAATTACTCTTTATTTTTTGGTACTAGGGATTGAAACCAGGGGGGCTTAACCAATGAGCTATGCCCCCAGTCCCTTTTTATTTTGAGACGGGGTCTCACTAAGTTGCTGAGGTTGATCTCAAACTTGTAATTCTCCTACCTTACTGGGATTGCAAGTGTATGCCACCATGCCCAGCTCTAAATTACTCTTTTAAATTCACCTGTTGGCCCTCTTCTTCCCTTCATGCCCACTATATAAAGGTTAGGGCATAACCTCCCTGCAGACTGCTCCTGGCCCTGCCCTCGGGACCATGGGATTGTCACTCTGTACAGTAAGCTTCTATATTGCTGGCTATCTCTCCTTGTGAGAACTCTGTGATTATGAAGTGCTTTCTTACTAGGTTTCAACTTTGGGAACAAAGATACTCCTTGTCTTATGTTTGGTGAGACATGCTGATTAGGATTCTCATGTGTGCAAAACCATTTAGATGTTTAAAGATCATCAATGGTCATGCATAGACAGTGGTTCTCAAAGTATAGGACACAGATTGCCCAGGGTCACAGTGATCTTTCCAGGGAACTCTGCAGTCAGAGTTATTCCTACACCATGACCCTTGCCTTTTCATTGTGCTTACATTATCACGGACAGTGCACAGCAATGGCAGCAGATGCAGTAGATGCCTATGTCTGCCAAGGACCTCCATGAAGTCAGGCAGTCTCTAATGAAATAGTACACATTATTTCTGAGTACAAGTCTTTTTTTATAAAAATTCTATGTGATATAATGAGAAGAGCACAGAAAGTACCTCTGCTTCTTGTAGAAGAGCATTGGCTGCCTAGACAGATAGGTCTTGGCACTGGAGTTGCTGAGCTCTTCAGGGAAGGAATGACTGACAGGCCGTAGCTACTCAGACTTTGGTCTTGTCTACCTTTTCTCAAAGGTGAGTTCTGAGCTGGGCCTGTGGCACCTATAATCCCAGCACTTGGGAGTCTGAGGCAGGAGGATCACGAGTTCAAAGCCAGCCTCAGCAACTGAGCGAGGCCCTGAGCAACTCAGTGAGACCCTGTCTCCAAATAAAATACAAAAAAGGGCTGGGGATGTGGCTCAGTGGTGGAGGGCCCCTGGGTTCAATCCCTAGTACCAAAGGAAAAAAAAAAAGATGAGCTCTGATGAAGCTGTCAGGTCAAGGAAAACAACTGAAAATATTTTGAAGACAATAATAATAACATTCAAGTTTTCAAGTGAAAATTTAGTATTTTGGATACTTTGTAACTTCCACTGTAAGCTTAGAAGCTTCTATTTGTGAAGACTCTTGATGAGGATGTGAGAATGAGATAAATGTATTTTATTTTTCTCTTTGTTATGAAATAATGGAATGAGTCAATGCTTGGAAGTTCTGCTTAATTCAGTGAATGGACATTTTCCCAAAGAGCTATAGGTGATGTGACAAATTATTATTTTTTAATGTAAATTAAAAAATTTTTTTGTTCTAATTAGTTGTACATGATTAGTTGTAAATGCATTCTAATTGAGTGCACTTATACATTTTGATAGACCATGCGTAAATGGAGTATAATCTCTTATTTTTGATTATACATATTGTAGGATCACATCAGTCCTGCAGTCATATATGTACATGAGGTGATAATGTCTGTTTCACTCTACTATCCTTCCCTCCTTCATTCCCTCTCCTCTCCTTTCATTTCCCTCTACCTAATATAAAGTAACTCTATCCTTTCCTATCCTCCCCCTTATTGTGAATTAGCATCAGCATGTAAGAGAAAACATTCAAAGCACTAGAGAGGCCAAAGAATTTTATGTAAGAGACTAGGAAAGTTTATAGTGTGATTCTGATTTCCACTGCCATTAAACTTAAAGAAACTACTGCTTTTCAAATTTTTGGTGCATTATCAAAGAAAAGTATCCACAATACCATTAAATGCTCCAATGACTTATCTGTGTGGGGCCAGATTTTCTTTATTTCACCAAAATAATATATGGTGACAGATTGAATGTACAAGCAGATTGAAACCCCCCCCACCCGACTCCATTAAGTCAGGCAAGAAAAACATTTGCACATATGTAAAACAATGCCACTTCTCTCACTGGGCTCTTTGGTTTTGGCATATGTAGTTGCTCATTTCTTGAAAAACTCTTATTGTGTTAGCATACAATTGATTTAAGTTGCATTAAATAAGTAAATATATTACACTTAAAATTTTTCTTTTCTACTATGGCAAATGCTAATACATATAACCCAAATAAATAGAAGCATCTCTGGATCTTAATAAATTTTAAGAATATGAAGAGATCCCAAACCAAAAAGTTGCAGAATGTCTGTTTTTTTTTTTTTTTGGTACCAGGGATTGAGCCTAGGAGCACTTAACCACTGAGCCACATCCCCAGCCATTTTTTATTTTGAGATAGGTTCTCTCCAAGTTCTTAGGACCTCACTAAGTTGCTGAGGCTAACTTTGAACTCGCAATCCTCCTGCCTCAGCCTCCCAAGCTACTGGGATTATAGGCATGTACCACAGTGCCCGGCAGAACATCTGGTGTTTATGAAAGTGGTTCCAGAAATGAGTTTGGGAGAAGGGCCTGGAGAGGGCAGCTTGCTCTGCAGATGCAGTGAGGAAAGTTTGGGGCTCACAGGGTCAATACAGGGGAGGGTAAGGGAGCAAGCTAGTGCAGGAGAAGGCAAGAAGAGTCATGTGGGTATGGGCTGCCATGAAGCTGAAGGATGACCGTGTTTTTGCAATGTCATTCTCAGTAAGTCTGCCATCTGTAAGGATGAGATACATATATATGCATGTGTGTGTGCACATGTGTGCATGTAGGGGTGGGTCAGGCTGCCACATCCAGGACAAGAACCTCCATACATAGAAGTATCTGATTTGATCCAGATTCCTAGAGCCATGGATGATTCTTAGCATTTGCCTTGCCACTGTAACCCAAGATTGCCAGAATTTAAAGAAATCTTAAACTCTAGAGGCCCCTAGGGTGTGGAACAACAGCTGCACCCTTTTGGTCTGGATTTCCTTGTCAAGCATGTTGGCATAGCAAAGGTTCTGCCAAGTGGTCAAATAGAGAAATACCCTGATGCCTTTGGAGGGATGTACCCACAATCATGGACAAAACATTGTGTCAAGGCCCTGTGAGATGCTGAGGATCATAAAAGTGGCCACCTTGAACTCGCCTTCTCTCTAACACCAGTTGGCCAGCAAGCATGACACTCAGCTGGCATAGCTGCCCACCAGCCTGTTATGTGAGCAGCAAGTAGTGTCCCACTGCTGTCATTTGGGCCTCTGTGCCCTCACTGCAAACTCCAGGCCTAGGTGAAATCTGTGAGGCTGGTCCCAGCCCAAAGGCTTCCTGATACCTTTGAAAGTCAGAGGAAGCTCTCTGCCATGTTGATTTTCCTGTGTTGTCCACTGTTCTTAGATTTTTTTTTTTCTCTCTTGGTGTCATGATGAATGTTCTCAGTCTCCATCTAGAGTTTTGGATCAAACAATCTACAAACCCAAATGCCACTAACAAGAAATCAACGTATAAACAGTTTCACAGGGAGACTGATTAGGGTGGAGCTATTGATGAGGGGAGAAGGGAGAAAGTCAACCATTCCCCAGGGCACAGTATTCGTTGAGTACAGTGAGAGTTACAACAAGGAGAGGAGGCAAACCAATCTTTCCGCTTTGAAAAAGTCCTGTGGCCCCTGAGAGACCATGACACCACAAGTATTGCACATCTATTTTTGCGTGAGGGAAAGGGGAGGGCACCATACCCAGGAACTAGGACACATGACACATCAGAGTTAGGGCCATTAGATGAAGTCATCCCTCCAAAGAGCATCTTTGAGAGACTCTACTCTGGAGGTAAGTAACTTGTGCACGGCCTCTCCTGGGACCACTGCAGACTCTGTCCTCCTTGATCCTGTTATGCCTTTAGAAACTGAGACCCTGCAGGTGGTGTGACTTGCTCTGCTTCACCAGTTGCATGAAGAAATCTGGTGTCAGACTCAGGCCCTTGGACTCCAGGCTGTGTTCCCCAAGGCACTTCAGACAACGAGTGGAAATTCCTCACACTGGTTGTATCACTCTGTTTTCAATAGGTGCTGATACAATCTTGCAAAAATTAGTTCTATTTATATGCTCTAGAAGTAGTATTGCTACTCAAAATTTTCCTAGGAAACAAAGAAAATAAAACTATTATATGAGGAATACATGCTTTTTAGTTAAAAGTTGAACAATAATAATTTTCATTAGAGCCTCTGAATTCTCCATGCATCTATATACATTGATGGACACTCCTGCAGTGCCCTGGAGGGACTGTTACCCCAGATCCCAGACCAGGAAACTGAGATCTGAGAAATTAAGTAACTGAGGCAAAGGCTTGTTTAGTCTGGATCTCATGTTCTTGCTGTCTCTTCTCCAAGGTGCTGACGGTTGTCTGAGGCTGATGAGAGAACTAGCTGTTACTCCAAATCTATACTTTTCCGGGGTCAGGGACATGGTACAGGGTGATCCCAGTGACTTCCATTCCTTGAGTGACAATGGGGCTTGGTAACCTGGGTGTACTGATATTAGTGACTCTGTCCATTTACCAGTAATAGTTCTGAGGAGTGCTCATGTACAGAGTCTTGTGAATTGCCACGTACATTTTGGGGAACTCCCAGAATACAGCACTTAAGGGTGGAGTTTGGCCCTTCCACACAAGCTCAGGGAGAATCAGGTTACCTGGACTTCCCCTACTTGAGGCTTGCTTGGAAGGACCTCCCAAGCCATGTGACACTGTTTGCACTTCCCCTAAGTAGCCCTCCATGCTGGCCAAACATTCCTGCCTTGGACTGCCAGTGCAGCAGCCAAGCTCCCTAACCCCACCTATCACAGTGAGAATCAAAACACAGAGGCTGCTCTGATGACAGGAGCTGCCAACAGGCTGTTAAGCTCCGGAGCCTCAAGGATGGTTCTGCAACTGGGTGAGTCCCTTCTCTGCACTGAGTTGAAAGGCACCAGTTGTCTCAGTGCTGGTACCTGAACCAGAGTGGGGCATCTCCAGTCCCCACCCTCAGGAAGTGATATCAGTTATTTATTACTGCCACAAAAGGTATGAATGAAAGAGTTGGGCGAATAATTATGAAGTCTTAAGGTTTTGCTTTAAAAAAAATAAAGCAATTTATTTACTTTTACAGTACTGAGGACTAAACCTCAGGGCACACCGCCTCTGAGCTACAACCCCAACCCTTTTTTAATTTTTAATTTTGAGCAGGTTTTTGCTAAGTTTCCAAGCCTTGTCTCAAACATGTAATCCTGCTGCCTCAGCCTCCTGAGTAGCTGGGTTTATAGGTGTGCACCACCATGCCTGGCTTCATACTCTTTATTTTTTAGAACAGCTTCAGTTCTACAGAAAAATTGAGTGGATAGTACAGAGAATCATCCTTCAACAGTTCCCCTATTTTCAATATTTTCCCCGCCCAGAGCAGTGAATTTGTTAAAATTGATGACAGTACATCCACTGATCCTTACCCAAAGTTCATAGTTTACATGGGAATTCTGGTGTTGCACATTCTGTTGGTTTTAGCAAATGTACAATGACATGTACCCACCATCATAGCACCATACAGAGTAGTTTCACTGCTCTAAAAGTCCCTGTAATTACCTCTTCATCCTTTCATGCCTAAACCTCCAGCAAACACTGATCTTTTGACTGTCTCCATAGTTTTGCCCTTTCCAAAAATGTCACATATTTGGAATAACACAGTATGTAACTTTTTTGGGTTGACTTCTTTCACTTAGTAATATATATATTTGAGTTCCCTCATATCGTTTCATAGCTTCATGATACATTTTCTTTTACCCCTGAATATTTCATCATCTGGAGGTACCATAGTTTATTTATCCATTTGGTTACTAAAGGACATATTGGTTCCTCCAAGATTTGACAATTGTGAATACAACCAATATAAACATCTATCTGCAGGTTTTCAACTCTTTTGAGTAAATACTAAAAAGCTCAATTGCTAGATCATATGGTAAGCATATGTTTAATTTTGTAAGAAAACACCAACCTATCTTCCAAAGTGGCAGTACCATTTTGCATTCCCACCAGCAATAGATGAGAGCTCCTGTCGTTTCACATCCTCAATAGCTTTGGTTTTGTCAGTGATTTGGGTTTAGTTGTTCTCATAGGTATATAGTGGTATACCTATATCATTATTGTTTTAATTTCTATTTACCTGATGACATGTTATTGAGAATCTTTTTATACATCTTTTTATTATATATCTTCTTTGGTGTTGTGCCTATTCAGATCATCTCCCCATTTTAATTGGGTTGTTGTTTTCTTATTGTGGAATTTTCAGAGTTCTTTGGGTATTTTGACTACCAGTCCTTTTTTAGATATGTGTTTTACATTACTTTCTTCTAATCTGTGAATTTTTTTTCACTCATTGCATTTTGCAAACCAGAACTCTAAAATTTTAGAAAATCCCACCTTATCATTTCATTCATTCAGAGATTATGACTTTGGAGTCAAATTTAGAAAGTAATTGTGATAAAAAAGTTATCTAGACCTTTCCCTCTGTTATCTTCTAGGATTTTTGTTTTACATTTAGAACTATGATTCATTTTGAGTTAATTTTTGTTAAGAGTTTAAAATCTGTGTAGATTCTTTTTCTGGTATGTGCATGTCTAGTTATCCCACTATCATTTGTTGAAAGGTTATCATTTCTCTAATGTATTATATTTATTCTTTTGTCAAAGATCAGTTGACTATATTTCTGGATTCTCTGTTCTGTTCTATTGATCTATTTGTCTATTCTTTCACCAACACCACAAACTTATTATTGTAATTTTATAGCAAGTCTTAGAGTCAGGTAGGGTCAGTTCTCAAACTGTGTTCTTCAACATTGGATTGAGATTCTGTTTTTTGTTTTTTTTTTTTTTTTTTTTTGTATTTTTTCATAAGCTTTGGAATCAACTTGTCAATATAGACAAATTAATTTGTGTGTTTTTCTTATTGGAATTGCATTGAATCTAAAGATCAAGTTTGAAAGGACTGATATCTTGACAATATCAAATATCCCTATCATGAAAGAAAATGAAGAAAGTAAGGCTAAGACTTTCTGAAGTAGAGTTTGGAGAGAGGATGCCACTCACACCTACTAAAGACTAAACCACAGTGTGTACCAATGAGCTTGGATAGATAGTTGAAGTCAGGATCTGCCAGCCTTCAACATCTCTCTGCTAGGAGTACCCTAATTAACAAACAAACCAGAATAAGTTTTGCAATTTAAGACTTCTTCCCAGTCAAAACAAATACTGTGGAAATTTTCTATGATAAAATCCTGTTCTGTGTTTGTGTTACAGGTTATCCAAGAATGTCCTAGTTCTGCATATCTGACTTGCAATTTTTTGATTTTCTAATAAATGCCAATTCCATTGGCCTCCTTGTCAATCTTTTTTTTTTTTAAAAAAAACAACACTGTCCATGAATATGGGATATCTCTCCATTTATTCAAATCTTCTTTCATATTTTCATCAATTTTATTTTCTTCATGTATAGATGTACATTTTAAAATCTTGTGCAAGATTTATGCAAAGTATTTCATTTTTGTTTCCAATAATGTATTTAAAAATATAATTCATGGAATGAGTCTCCAAATACCTGGAATTGTACTGTAATTCTGCCTTTTCTTAGCTGCTCAGCATTTGGCAAGTCCTGTTATTTTCCGACCCTTAGCTTATTTTCCTTTGAAGAATGCCCATGGATTTATTCACAGATCCTGCTTCAAACTTTCTGAATATTTATGAAGGTATGACATCTGTATGGTTTTCAGGGGGGAACCTCACTGCTCTTCAAGAAAATCCTGAAATGTGATGTCATGGCATAAATCTGGCCAAGTAAAGCAATGCCATGAAGGTTGCAAGTGAGGTCATTGGGGGGTTTCTGGAGACTATTTAGAATTGGTTAGAGATGTGAAGTATCTGGACTCTCTCTTACAAGATGCTGGGAGATTAAATTTGTGCTGTTCTTAGAATTTGCTACAATTCCACTTTTTTGGCTTGGGCTTATGGACAAATATAGTCTTGAAAAAAACTAAATTAGGGCTCACAGTGGGAAGGAAAAGGATCATAACTGAAGGTGGGTCTAGAACTAGAGGTGGGTCATGGCCCTATTGACCCTTGTGGGTCCATTCACCTTGGCATGGTGTATTCTCAGTGGGCATGCTTTTTCCTTCATACTGCTCCCACTGAGGTGTCTGGTGTAGTAATTTACTGATGGGTTTCCTATCCATGGAAGTCATGTTAGGCCCTGAGCATGGGTTTGACTGCAGTGGAGCCTTTTGGTGAAAAAGGCTCAAATTCTATCTCATGTTCTTGTCTATCTATGTGTATTGTGGGAGGCTCAATACAGTATGATGGCCTGAGGTTCTGGATGCCCCTAAGTTGTGATTTAGACCCCAGGGGCAGGAGACTGTTCTGTCCATATTGACTGGTCCATTGTCACCTGGAAAGAGACAGCAGAGAAGATCTGCTTTGTCCAAAGCACCAGTTGGTCAAGTACCTTTTGTTGAAGAAAGATAGGTCACAGGGGGCATCCCTTGAAGGGGACGTTGAAATCCTGGTTTCTTCCTCTTTCTCTCTTTTTGCTTCCCAGCCACCACAGGGCATCCTTCTCTGCCCTGTACTCCCGTTACCACTGATGTATTGTGTCACTACAGGTCCAAAATACTAGGCTAAGTGACCATGGACTGAAATCTCTAAAATGGTGAACCAAAATAAATCTTTCCTTCTTGAGAGTTGTTTATCTCAGATTTTGTCAAAGTGACAGAAAGTTGACTAACACTCCCTCATGGTTTGTGATATCACAACTTATATAATTTGCATTGTGCTTCTATTAATAAATTGCTGAAGTTGCCTTTGTCTTTTATGTATTAGAGTTGAAAGGATTAGTGTATCACTCTTATCATATTTCTCTGTATTTGAATATATGCTCACCTTACCAGTGAATTTTATACTTGGATATGTTTTTCATGGTGTTAATTATCATTCTTTCATTTTATTTTGAAGAACTTCCTTTAATATTTCTTGTAAATCAAGTCCAGTGATCATGAATTCCTTCAACTTTTGTTGGTTTGAAAATCTTTAATTCACCTTCATTTATGAAGGACAGCCTTGAGGAGTATAGTATTCTTGATTGACAGGGCTTTTTTTTTTTAATCTTTAAGCACTTTGAATGTATTATCCCATTTTCTTCTTGCCGCCAAGATTTCTGCTGAGAAATCCACTAATAGTAGTATGAGAACTCTCTTGTATTAAATGAGTCATTTTTTTCCCTTGCTGCTTTCAAAGTTGTTTGTCTTCTACTTTTGATAATTTGATTATAATGTACCCAGTACGGATACATTAATGTTCAACTATTGAGGTCCTTCAGAATTCAGGAATCTGGATGTTCATTTTCCTTCCCAGATTTGAGAAGTTTTCAGAATTATTTCTTATGTAGGTTTCCTGATTTTTTATCTTTATCTTTCCCTTTTAAGACTTTCATAATGCTTGATCCAATCTACTTTTGAACTCTTGCATTACACGAAGCAGCTATGCCAGGCGTGATGTTGCATGCCTACTATCTCAGCAACTGTAGAGACTGAGACAGGAGGATGGAAAGTTGGAGGACAGCCTCAGCACTTAGCAAGACCCTTAGAAAAATAAAAAATCAAAAAGACTGAGGATATATCTAAGTGGTGGAGAGTCACTGGGTTCAATCCCCCATCTGGCAAAATATAAAACAAAACAAACAAACAAAAAGAAATAGCTGCTTCTCTCAGACTGTTTTTGACCAGAAGAGATTCTCATCATTCTTAGTGCTTGATATGGGGTGAGACAGAGTCTGACCCCTTGAGAAGCATACTTCTCACATAAGGTTCCCGTCACTTTCTCATCTCCCTCCTGGAAGAAAAACCTCAGTTCTGTGCTTTTCTCTGATCACACAGAGCAATACCAGTTGCACAAGGACATTTGCCTCTTTTCTTTGCTTCTAGCTATTCCAGGGGACTGGGTTCTTCTGTAGGTTGTTCAACTTGGTATGAAGATAAAAATAAGCTGGTCTACCTGAGGGTTCCCTGAGAGTCCAGAAGGCCAGGTATCTAGGAGCACCCCCTGATCTCAAGTCCCACCCCAGTGCATACACTCGGTAGGAGAAATCATAGGTGAGGCAAAGTTGGTTCTGAGTTAAGCCAGTTTGTGGGAGGGACTAATGTGGACAAAGTGAAATTACTCTTCCTACCCATATCAATTTCACTGTTTTGAGTTGGTGGTCTTTCAGGGTGCTTCTACTTTTTAGCTTTTTAGCTGGATTCTGAATTTCTCTTAATTCTTAATTTGGTAACAATTTTGTGTTGCATCCATGTTTCTGTGGAGGAACAAGAACTAGAGTTTTTTACGCTGCCATCTTGTTGACATTCTCAAATTATTTTCTTCATTTTCCTTTCCATTTCTTTCCCGGACAGGGGTATTTTAAGAATGAATTATCTGAAAATATTTGAAACTGATTAAAGTCAGTAGATTCTAGCCAGAGGAGACAATAACTCTTGTAATTATTTATAGAAATAAATGTCATTCTTGGGAGGACATGTTGACTTTTTTTCCTTTCTGCCAGTTGATGCACAAGTGTGTAAGGAGACCACCATTTGGTACATTTTAACTGGTGGCTTCACTGTAAAATCTGTGGTTAATCACTGATAATTTTATGAAGTTTATTTTGGAGTGATTTGTCAAATGATTTATGATAAACATACATGCTCATAACTTAGTACTCAAACTAAGTTAAAAACCACCAATGGTAGAAGCTTAATATTTCGCGTTTCCTTAAATACCTGCTTGCCTTGGAATGAAGCTGTGGTCCTAATGTCCTATTTTTCCTCCTCACCATCTGTTTAACTTAACCTTAGGTTAAACACTGGCTTCCTCAGAGCAGTCCAGACATCATGGGGTTTTAAAACTGGAAAGAAACTTTTGCTTGCATGATCTTGAGGCCATTGAGTCTGGGAGAAGGAAGGGATAAGTCTCAGGGACTCCAGGAAGCTCTGACTGGATCCAGGCAATGTCCTCAAAGGATTCCACACAATCAGAAGAGAGGGGGAAATGAGAAAGGCCTCCTGGTGCTGGGCAGGGGACACACAAAGGGCTCCTGTTCTGTAGTCCTTCTGGCGCCCCTCTGCCTACTGGGCTCTCATGGTTGTCAAAACAGAGTGAACATTCCTCAACTATCCCAGGACACAAAGGCTAGTCCTGGGCCAGGAGCAAGTCACTAGGTAGTTTTATTAGTCCAGCCAAAGTCATAAATCCTCCCTTGGAATGCTGGCCTTCCCCCACCTCTCTTCCCCAATTTCAGCATCCCAGCCTGAGGGTCACCAGGAGCCAGGCCATTCCAAGGTAAGCTTATTTCCCTTCATTTTTAGCAGTGACTTTTAAGTTCACTATTATATGGTTTATTGTGGAAAATTTGGTAACCACTGAAATTAAAGAACCAAAAGTAAAGTTATTTATAATATCTGTACCCACTAGTAATTATTGAACACAAATTTTATATACGTATAATATTTGTGTTCAATAATTACTATACACGTACATATATACACACACACACTCATATGCACATACATATACATTTGAGTGGAATAAAATTAGCATTTTTATTAATCTTCTTGTGAAATAAAACACACTTACAATGTATAAACATAAGATGTGCAACTGAACAAATAATCATGCAAATCCCAGGAAACTGTCAGTACCACCAAAGACCTGCTGGGATAGTTACTTTTGAACTGCCTCCTCATTTGTTTTTTCTTTTTGGTACTGGAGATTGAACCCAAGTGTGCTCTACCACTGAGCCACATCCCTAGCCCTTTTTATATTTTATTTTGAGACAGAGTCTTGTTAAGTTGCTTAGGGCCTTGCTAAATTGCTGAGGCTGGCTTTGAACTTGTGAGCCTCCTGCCTCAGCCTCCCCAACTCCTGACCCAGCAGCAACCACCACCCTGATTTTTGAATGCCTATCTTTCTGTTTTTCTTTGTAGTTTCCTGTCCAAATAGGTATCCCTAAACCATTTCGTTTAGCTAATTTTTTGCACTATATAGTAATAAACTCACCTATTTATATATAGAACTCACCTATTCTAGAGTCTTTTGCTGAATTTTGTTTGGAAGATGAATTCATCCATGTCTATGAATGTGGTTCATTCATTCTCACGGCAGTAAACTATATTGCATGCATAGGTCACTTTCTATTTATCCATTTTATGGTTGGTGGACACTTGGGTTCCTTTGGGTGTTGGATTTTTAGACACAATGCTGCCCTGGTTCCAATGGTCTGCCTAGACTTCTCACTATAACACCTCAGATGACATGTTTTATTACCCAAAAAAGATAATGCTAAACTGTTCTTGAAATTGTTGCGCCAGTTTATCTCTCAAATGCTTTTCATCTGCCCCAATACTTGATGTTGTCTGACATTGGGTAGGATTTTAAGAGTTTCTTATTATGGTGCATGCAGAAATATCTGACACATGGTAGACATTTAGTTCCATTTGTGAAATGAATGTAAAAGAGAGAGAGAGAGAGAGAGAGAGAGAAGTTAAACCAGATGATTGTTAATGTGTCTTGTAACTATACTGTGAATATAATTATCTTTATAATTACTGATACTTTATATAAACATGTTGTATAATTTTAGTAAGATTACACATTAGTAATGTAACTGTGTAAACCTAACTATATATAGTTCTGCTCGTTATTAGTTATATATTAGTTATTTGTCATTTATGTATATTAACTATATACTTAGTTATTTTAGGTAAATAAAATATTTTAGTTAAAATACTGAGCCTACTTTGATTCTCTGTACATTGTTTTTCGTTTGTAAAATGGGGCCAGTAATCCCTGCCTTACAGAGTTGCTATGAGAATTAATAGACAGGTTTCTAGTTCATAGTACAAATTTTAACAAATCTTCATTTAATTTCCTTCCCTTTAATTATAATTGGAGGACACTTCTGAAATTCTGTTTATCTGAGTTTTTTGATCAATTAAATTTAAAGAGGCATTCCCCTTGTCATTCATAATCTCCAAATCACTATACTTTATGGGATTGTATAATCAAATTTAAAAATTCTGTTTTTATTTAAGAAAATAACATTGACCTCTCTCTATGACTCTATCTTCAAACCCATTTTTTAAAAGATGTGCTACCAAGTAACTCACAAGTCATCAGTTGTTTCTTATGCTGAACTTTTTGAGAGAATGGCTTTTAAAATGTGTGAACTTTCCAGGATCATGACACCGAGGAACTCCCAGTGGCCAGAGCTGCAGACCCTGGTGAGAGGTTTCCTGAGCAGCAGTGCAGGCCTGCAGACCAGATGGAAATAGCTGACTTGTGCTTTTTGTGCACCCTTCTGAAATGCTTGAAGATTAACTGGCTTTCTTTGAACCTAATTTAGTTTCTACAGAGCTCTTCAATGTGAAATGTTTTTAAGACAAATTATAAGATCATTGACTTATATTTTGCTGTGTAATTTTGGACCATTAAATGTGACCTTTTTGCATTTTATATTAGAAAAGTACACTGATTTATATTAGACACAAGGAGAAAAATCAAGTTTTTTCCAAGAGCAACACATAATTTTTTCAGTCATATTTTATTCATATTAAACATGTGGTTATTACATTGCTAAAAAATACCAAAACAATTTATGACTTTTAGAAAATTCACAATGCTGGTACTTATTTAAAAAAAAAACAGCAATAAGCAGGGTGTGTTTTAAGGGAAGGAATGTTCTTTCATAGCTATTTTTCTTTGGATATTTTTAGCATGTCTTATTATAGAAAGCTTATAAGTAGAAAAACAAAATTTTGTCTTAGAAATTTCACCTTCATTTCAAATTTTGAAAGTCCTAACACCTCAGTTTCTTTTTTAAGAGAAAAAAATTATTTAAAAACTTAAATCATTTAAAAATGTATAATCAGAATATATATTCTGATTTATCCCCCAATCCTTTTAATTTTTTATTTTGAGATAGGGTGTCACTAAGTTGCTGAGGCTAGCCTCCTATTGGCCATCCTCCTGCCTCAACTTTGGCAGTTGCTGGGATTCGAGGCATGTGCCATTGAGCCCGGCTAGTTATCAGAATATTTTAAATGAGCCATTTCAAAGAATGAATACGTTAAAATCATTTTATGCTTCTTGGCTTATTTGTCCTTTTGCCACAGGGTAGGAGTAGTTTTGGGAAAATGGAAAAATTAAATCTAGGCAGGTTGAGAGGGGAGGCTGGAGAGGAGCCAAGTCCTGGGTGGTCAAGGTCTGGAGGATGTGGCTGGGAAGCAATGCCATTGGAGAGGCCTCAAAGTCCTGATTAACTGAGGTGCAGTGCCACGTCTCTCCCATGGCCTAGATCTGGAAGCCGCAGGGGCCTGCCCTTGGGAGGACACACCGCCCACTTTGCAGTCCTTATTGAGCTGTCTGGAATGTGTTTTCTCCTTCCTGTAACTTGGTCTTCCTAAATGTTGGGACGCCAGCCTCACCTGGGTTGGGGCTGCTGCTCTGGTGGCTCCTCTGTTGCCTCTCACATCTCTTCCCCTAGACTGATCCCTCTCCGCAGACTGCTCTCACTCTCCATGGGTGCCCAAGATGCCCCCACCACCTGCTAGATAAGGGTGCAAAATGGAGCTGATTTCCAGCCCAAGTCTCTTTCCTAAACCTCGGCCTCCAAGTTCAACACTGTTGGCATTTCTCATCCCCGTATTGTGACTGCTTGTGCCTTTCTCTGTAGGTCACACATGTCACCCAGGGCCCTAGACCAGAGCAAATTAGTCACGTTTGTCTACTTTGACTCCATCACTGACTTGTCCAATTGGTCACTAGATTCTGCTCTGTTGACTTTATTTCCTGCATTCCATTCAAATCCATCCACTCTTCTCTACCTCAGTTCAGACTTCTCTTGCCATATCTTCTCCCATCTTTTAAAAGTTGCTTTTCTGGTTTCTCTCCCTCTAGTTTCCGCCTCCCACCCTAATTACTAATCTGCAATATAACCAGAGATCCTCCTAAAACACAAGTCTGATCCTATCTTTTCTCTAATTAAGATGGTTGGATGACTTTCCATCTCATTTAGGAAAAGCACAGCTTCCTCACATGATGAATAAAGAAAGTCTTTTGATAATGAGAGGGGGGGAGGGTGGGGGTATGAAAAATGGTGGAATGAGACAGACAACTTACCCTATGTACATGTGTGATCAACAAGAATGATATGACTATACATCATGCACAACCATAGATATGAAAACTTGTACCCCATATGTGTACAATGGATCAAAATGAAGTCTGTAAGTATAAAAAAATTAAAAAGAAAGAAAGAAAGAAGAAAGAAGAAAGAAAGAAAGAAAGAAAGAAAGAAAGAAAGAAAGAGAAAGAAAGAAAGAGAGAGAGAGAAAGAAAGAAAGAAAGAAAAAGAAAGAAAGAAAGAAAGTTTTTGGTGCAGATTTGAAGGTTTCTTGTCTGGGCAGGAGCTGGACTCTGCGGTACTGTGCTGGACAGACCTGTGTTAGTGGGAAGGAACATTGCTGCCTGCTCCTGGGACTCTGAGATTCATCAACCTCGTGAGAAATCCCAGAGCTGAGGCTCTCACTAAAGACACCCCTGCTCAGAGTTCACTGGCATGTCCTCTGCACATATGGAGTTCTGCATGAAGATGTTCAATAATATTTCATGTAAAATTGTGGTGGAATTTATTGTCTACTACAAGGAGCCTTGCAATAAATTCCTCAGCGAGTTCCATTTCAGGAAATATTTAGTCTTTACAATTGGGGGCATCTGTTTTCTGCTGTCAAAAATTTAAATCTCTGTAACCTGGGGTCTCCTTTGACTTTAAATACCAGAAAACTTGGAACCAGATACATTGTCAAGAATCATAAACTGCTCAGCTCTGCTGTCTGAGACCTTGAACCCCCTCAGCGTCCTTCAAATGGTTTCTTCTCCTTTACTCCTCAAAAGACATTTTGCCTTATTTATTCTCTAATAATCTAAAAGAATTCAAGGTGGTACAGAGTTCAATGTAAAAGCTTTTCGTATTTTTATTATTACCTTATAGTTTATATCCATATACATGTGTATATATATTTTTTTTCTACAAATTTGCAATTTTAAATATATCCTAAGAAGGACCAAGAAATCCTGACCCTCTTGTCTTTCTTTATCTTCTAATTGCTTCCAATATGTAGTTCAGACCTTCATCATTTCTTGCAAGGGTAACTTCAATCTTCTTTCAGACCCTTTGCATCCAGTTTCTCCTGCCAAGTCAACTTCTAAATCACCAAGGGGGCACTCTTCTAAAATCATGCAGTGGGTGGGAGATCTGATGAGGTGAAGTTTTTAAAATTTATGTGTATATGCCTATGTATATGTGTTTCTCACTTAAGGAAGAACTTTTATGTTGAATCTGGAATTTGCCTGGTAAAGGTGATGATAGGTTCAGATTAAAATGTATTCAAAGATTCTAGAGACTTCTTGGAAGAGACAAGTTGAAGATTCTAATCCCTACAAGTAAGTGAGCCTTCATGTCCAGGTAGAGAAGCCTGGAGAAAGAAGTAGGCGAAAGACCATGCACTGTGAAACCTATATGGAGACAACTTACCGTCCTGCTCCAGGTAGATGAACGAACCTATTGTTTGTTTCACTTTCTATTCTGACATGTGGTCAACTCTGCTCTGAAAATATTTAATGAAATATTCCATGTTTTGAGAGAGAGAGAGAGAGAACATTCACATAATTTTTATTGTAATACATTGTTACAATTATTCTATTTTATTATTAGTATTAATCTATTGCTGTGCCCAATTTATAAATTAAACTTTATTATGGATACTTGAGCATTGGAAAACACATAGTAAATATAAGGTTTGCTATCTGTGGCTTCACGCATCCACTGTGGGTCTTGGAATGTCCCCCAGTGGATAAGGGAAAAGGACGATACTGTGCATTTGTTCCCCTTCTTAGGGAAGCAATGAGGTTTTTCTGTAACTCCACCTGCCAACCAAAAGAAGGGCAGTTTCAGGGGTTCCTGGGAGAGCTCATGGGACCTCAGCATCTGGAGCAACCTGTTTCATGCCCAATTCTCACTTGAAAGATGAAAATGTGCCAGAGCCTTGAAGATGGCATAGGAACAGGAGAATGCTACATTCACACTGACAGAGGGGCACAGGTGTGAGTTCCCATGGCAGATGTGGAGTTGGGTGGAATCATTTCACAGGAATATGGCTGAAGAGGATGGGCATTTACCAGTTTTCCTCCTGGGCACCAAGGGGGTTGCACTTCATCCAGACCGCTTGAGGTCACATATCACCCTGTGATCTGTTTTTGTTAAAAGGTGGGCAGAAATGATGTGGGTCACTTCTAGGTAGAAATTTTAAGGATCAATGAATGATTTACCTCTTTTTTTCCCCATCACCACTACCACCATCACCATTGTTGCCGTCACCACCATAACCACTATCTCCCTCACCACCACCACCAACTACACCAGACACTTCACTATGTTCCAGGCACTGTTTCAGGTACTTCCCATATTCAAATTTATTTAATTAGTACACTTGCATATAATGGTGTTATTTCAGAACACTAGGTATGAAGAAGAGATAGAAAAACCTTCCAGAGAGGAAAAAAGTAACCAGTATGAAGAATATTACTGACATCACACTGGATTGCCAGTTTGGAATGTCGAAAGGCAATGAAAACAATTCCAAAGTTCTGAAGGAAAAACCCTTTCAAATTCTATGTTCAGAGACACTGCCAGTCAAGTATGAGGGTGCATGACAATCTCAGATACATTTAAGGATGCACACCTGCTTCTTCAAGTGGTCCCCAAAGATGTATCCCAAAGTGGAAGAGGAGAAGACTGAATCCAGGAAGGAAGAGCTAGATAGGGCTGTTGACTCTGGAAGGGGATCTCCAGGGATGTAGGACCCCAGAGAATGAATGGAGGACTTGACAGATTGGAAGAACTTGAAAATAAGATAAAGGCACAAAGGGAAAGGCAAAAAGAAAGTTTCCAACCAAAATAAAATGCTAGGTGAAAAAATCAAGAACACATATGAATTCTAATCTGAAGTCAATGGGCCTCAGTGAATTCTTAGCAATCCAGAGAATAAAATATGGGAAAATTTTAGAGAGTTTCTTCCTCGTCCTTATCTCCTCTCTTCACATGCCAAAGAAAGGCATTCAAATTCCAGAATTAGAAGGAAGAAGAGGGAGGAAGGGAGGCCAGGTAGGGAAAATGTCAAATAATTATTGTCCAAATAGGAAGGCTACAGTATGTTGCATATTTTGAGTTTATAGTAGAATATAAGAAAGAACATTTTTATGTGAACATTTAAAAATAAATTTTTACAGTAGAATGAATTGGACATAGCTTTCTTATATTCATATACGAATACACCACAAATGAAACTCTACATCATATACAACCGCAAGAATGGGTATAACTAGAACGTTATACTCCATGTGTGTATAATAGATCAAAATATACTGTACTGTCATGTATATCAAAAAGGACAAATAAAAAAAGAATCAAAACAAGAAAAATAAAAAAAAATTTAAATTTTTATGAAGGTATTACAAACTTGTGCTTAACAAAAAATTAAGTGCCAGTAAATAGCTTTATGAAGACACAGGGTAATTCTTGCTCTGTACTCCTTACTTCACTTTCTTAGAAGCAACATCTTTCTGTTAGTTCTTTCTGGCATTCATTTCCATATTTCCAAAACCTTTTCTTATATGGATTACCAAGTTCAGACCATATTGTTATTTTCCATGATGAACATGAGCTTGGCTTTGGCTGCCCTGCCTGCCAACTCCCCAGGGGGCACACACTGCCTCTGCCCAGCTGCCCCAGTGCCTTTGTGTCCAATATTAAGTTAGATCATTGACTAATCCTAGCATTTTGCACAGCATGTCATCTGCTCTTAACCTAAGTGGTGGATGTTCCATACTTGTATTCTTTTACATTTCTCCCCTGAAATTATTAATGGATCTTTACACGAACCAGATTTTCTTTTTGTCTAAGCTCTTTTTCTTCTCCTGAAGATGCTCAGCCTGATAATTCATTTTCTGCTATATGTTCTTGGAAACTCATCTTGGAAATCTATATCCACCTGCTCCAACTTGGACTGGCTGCCCCTAGGTCCACGGGACAGCTGTCATTCCACACAAGAATTTTTTGTTTGTGTGTTTGTTTTTGGTGGTAGAAATTGAATTCAGGGCATCTCACATGATAAGAGTGAATGAGCTACACTCCCACTCCTCCCACAGGATTCTTATTTTCTGGACCCTACACAGGCACCACCTTCCATCTGTTCTCCAAAGTTTGTGACTAAATATTTGAGAGTTTTGCAAACCATAATCAGAGGCAGTCATGGTGGGAATATTTAAAACATACAGATTGGCAGTTGCTACACATCAGGACTTTCTGGGGTGATGGGGACCTGGCTTACCAGCACACTACTAATCCTCTTTCTGGGTTTATTCCCTCCTTTTTGCATGTTTTGTAGCATGCAGTCAGCCCTGCCTGTCCATGGCTTCCATGTGCATGGATCCAATCAACCACAGATTGAAAAATATTTTTAAAAATTGCATCAATATTGAACATATATATACTTGTTTTACTTGTCCTTGTTCCCGAAACAATACAGAATAACAGCTATTCACATGGCATTTGCATTGCATTAGGTATCTCATTCCAGGGATGATTTCAAGGACATGGGAGGATGTGCAATATTATATGTAACTACTACAACATTTTATATAAGGAACTTGAGCAACCATGAATTTTGGTATATGAGGGGTCCTGGAACCAATCCCACACCGAGTGCTTCTTGACACAGCCCTCCCTATCTTTGTACACAGAGCAAGTGAGGAACCTGCTGGATGAGGGATAACAAGTTTCAAACTCTGGGCTTAGAATGGAGAGCCCTGTGAAGGTGGAATCTGGTCATTTGACGGCTCCTGGGGAGTTGGCATCTCTGATCATATTGCACTGAATGTGATGGACACTGCAGGCAAGCAAGCACCTCAGGGAGATCATTTTAAGATTCATGAGCATAATTGGGCAATGGGTACAAAATGACACTTAAACTAGAAACCAATTCTAGTACACTCTAGCTTAGTAGGGGGACTACTGTTATATACTATTGTAGTGTATATTTCAAAATAACAGGAAAGGATTCTAAATGCTCTCACCACAAAAAACGATAAATGTGTGAGGTGATGGCTATGCTAATTACCCTGATTTGAACATTTACAATGTGTACATATGTCAAAACATCACATTATAACCCACAAATTTGTATAATTAAACTGTCATTTAAAAATACAAGGCAAAAATATTTCAAAACTTGTAGAGAAAATGGAGCAAATATAAAAGGCAAAACAGAACAAAGCAACAACAGCAAAATAAAAACAAAAACCAAAAATAAACCAAAATAAACCCTAGGGTACTGCTGTGGTTTAGATAAGTGTCCCACAAAGACCACGTCTTAAACTTGTGGTCCCCAGCCTGTAGTGCTATTTGGAGGTGGGAAACCTTTAGGAGGTGGGGCTTAGTGGAAGGGAATCAAATCATTGGAGGTGTTCTCTTGAAGGGGACATTGGCATCCCAGTACTGTCCGCTTTCTTTCTTTGCTCCCAGCTGCCATGAAGTGAGCAGCCTCTTACACCATGTACTCCCCACCATGATTTTCTGTCTCACCACTGGTTCAAAGACGATAGGGTCAAATGACCATGGACTGAAACCTCTCAAACCTTGAGCCAAAATAACATATCTCTCTTTTTTTTAAAAATATTTTTTAGTTGTAGATAGACACAATATCTTTATTTATTTTTATGTGGTACTGAGGATCAAACCCAGTGCCTTGCATGTGCAAAGCAAGTGCTCTACCACTGAGCTACTGCCCCAGCCCCTAACATATCCCTCTTTTAAGTTGATTATCTCAGGCATTTTGTCACAGTAATGGAAAGCTGACTGATACAAGTATAAAGTTTCAATTATAAGGGATGATAATGGTACAGAATGGATGCAGAAGGAGAAGACATAGAAAGAAAAGCAGTCACAGAGAAGAGGGCAGGATGGGGAAGGGAAGGGATAAGAAGAAAAGGAGAATACAGGGGAAACAGACTTGGAAAAGATAGGCTTGTAAAAAGAGAACAAAGGAGAAGAGAGAGGAAGATAAGTAAAAGACATCCACTGCTCTCCCCCAGCAAGTCTTCCATGCAGCTTTGTGCTTAAGAACACTGGTGTTTCCTGTCTCATTTTTTTTTAGCAGCTCTGTGGTTATTCAGAAAATATGACAACATCTGACCTTTAGATGTCCCTATAAAATATGCTGGCTGACAAAAGAAGCACAGTAGTGGGCTTCAATGTCGTTTCTTTGGCACAGCCCTGTGAGAACCCAGGGAAGAGAAGCAGATGGAGTCAGGTGGAAAGCCCATAACTACCATCACAGAAAATGTCCAGATGTAAAAATTATATAAATTTGGTAGATGGAAACAAGGCTAAGGAAAGCAGAGAAAAGGCACCTTCACCATATAACATTTCACAGTGATTCTTTTTTCTTAAATAGAATTTTATTTGTTTCTGTTTCATAGGCATTATGTGGCCTTAAGAAATATGGACATCATCTTTATTTTCCTTTAATATTTTTTCCAAATGAAACAGAGAAGTAGTAATGATCATTACGTTTTAAAGATAGATAGATAGATAGATAGATGAAGCTGCTTCCACTTCCGACAGGGATCTTCCTGGTGAGTGGAGTGTTCTGGTGTCCCCCTCCCCAACTTTTATTTTGTTTTTTTGGTACCAGAATTGAACCTGGAGGTGCTTAACCACTAAGCCACATCCCCAGATTGTTTTTTAATTTTTGTTTTGAGACGGGGTCTTACTAAGTTGCTTAGGGCCTCCCTAAATTGCTGGGGCTGGCTTTGAACTTACTATCCTCCACTCTCAGCCTCCAGAGCCGCTGGGATTACAGGCATGTGCCACTTGCCTGGTTCTAGCTCCTATTTCCAAAAGTCCATTTAACATGTTGTCCTCAGATAGGGGGTGTATCTGATATTAAACTGATCAGAACAGATGCTACACTCAATCTAAGCCAAAAGGCTGAGGAGCTATGGTGAGAGCCTCTCCTACAAGAGTAGCAGTTGCCAGTGTGAGGACTCCATGAGGGCTGCCTTTGTAGTGTGTTCCACTCTTGGGCAGGCCTGTTGACTTTCTGGTTCTGCCCTTTGCGGTCGCAGCCAGGGTCAGTTCCTGTGCCAGAAGGGCTGAGAAGCTACTCCTGCTTTGCCAGGTCTCTCTTGGAGGTGGAGCCCTACAGGGCCTCACCTCAGTGATAACGCTGCACATATGCCTCTGTTGCTGGTGGCTGTCCCCTGGAGACTGCGTGTGTCCCTTAACCCAGCAAACTCTCATGGCCACTTTCTGTGGGAGAAGCCTGGTTCCAAGAACTGAACAGCTCTAAATTCAGTAATCCCAGGCCCTGTCTTGGAGCTCAGCATCAAGGGGAAGCAGACAGCCATACACAGATACACTAGAGGGACTGACATGTGGGGTCAAAGCCCTGTTGGAGAAGGAAGCTACAGAAGGCCTTGACAGGCAAGAATCCACAATGTCTTGTGCAAAGCCATGGAGGTGCATATGGGAACCACAGGGCCCCAGAGTAAAGGGACTCCTGGGGAGAAGGTAAGCAAGGCAGGCTGTAGGCATGGCCCAGGGCCTCTGCACTCACCATGTCTGTGGACATTCCCTCCCATCTGGCTACTGGAGAAGGAAGGATTGGTAAGCCCCTTTACATGAGCATTGCTTAGGGGTGAGTCATCTCTGTGGCCTTTGAGGCCATATTTCTCCTTCTTCTCAGATAACTCCAGGCTGAGCCTGGGAGAAGAAGAGTCCCTAATCACGCCATTCCACAGAGGCCTGCTTCTCTGTGGATGAGAGTAGAGTCAGGCACCTCTGAGGGTTCTTCCTCCTGCTGGAACCAGAGATTCAGTAGGCCAGGTCCTAAGCACCAAGGGAAGCTCTGTGAATTTGACACATGGGTGGGTGGCACATTCCATGACCTCCAGCTGTGTGGTCTCAATTTCTGTCAAGGTCACCTCTGGCTTTGATAACGTAAGTCTCTGTGCATTGGTGGTAGAATGGCTTCTGGTAGAGCCGAGGGAAACTGTACTTGGGAAGGATGTTTGTCCTGCATGAGGAAGTGGCAGGACAAGCATGAAAGTCAGTCTTACTTCCATAGTCCCATTTACACCCCAGGGTGGACAGGCTGACAACCTCTGGTTCCTGTGCTAATGGAGATCAGTTGGCATCTCAGGCCTGGTGTTTCCAACTCTGCCTGACTTACTTGGGAGGCTTGTACATTGGTATTTTTAGAAATTTGTAAGAGTTTTCCTTTGCAGCCAAGGAGGTGAGCCATTGTCTGTATTACCTGGTTGGGGAGAGGTGTGGGCCAGGCTCTGCAGGCTGATCAGCTTCACATCCTGCACTTTCAACTAAAGGGCCATAGGTCACAGAGATGGATCTCACCAGTTTCCAGGCAAGGTAAAGAAGAACAGTCCCCAGGTCCAGGTAAGCAGTATCATGTGCCAGAGAAAAAAAACTAGGATTCCCTCCAAAATATGGAATGGATGGAAGATAAATTACCTGTTGAAATCAGAGCTAGGCGCCCAATCTGTGTGCCAAGGAGACTGCAGACAAAACTGTGCCCAGTCTGTCTGAGACTTTGGAGATACCCCTCCCTACATGTACAGAGTACGTGTCCTGGGGAAAGGTTTGGGGGCCCCTGGGAATCTCCAAAAGTGCTCCTGGCTAAAAAGAAATGAGCCTGGGCCTGTAGGTCTGGAGAATTTAGGAGCACAGGTGGTCCCACCCAGGAGCCTGAGGAGCAGGCAGAGGACCTCAAGGAAAGGGGCCTCTGAGTAGCCGGGGGTTATACTTGGATCATCTGCAGCCACATATTGGCAAACCTTGAATCTTTTCAGCCACTTGAGGTTTCTGATTGTGCAGTGCAAACATTCATAAAAAGATGCATTCAATGAGAGGAGCATTGAATGAAAGTGCAATTAGCATAGGACCGTCTGCTTTGTTGGAGACAGGACTGAGAATTAAGTTCCATGTCAAGAATATCTCCAAGCATCCAAAATGCATTTCCTGTGCATCTGAGAGTATTGTCCACTGGCTATGACTCCTAGGTGGACTCTGCAGCCCCTCACAAGTATGGAATTTATTTGCTTTTCTTAAAATCATAATTTTTTCTAAGAGAACCAGATCATGGGATTTTTCAGTTGAAAGATGGCCAGGGCCACAGGGGCCTTGGGGCCATGCAGGTGAAAGAACTCATATCTTCACAGTAGCCCCTGGGCTCCCAGGCTGACCGCAGGATGCCTTCCAGTGTGGTGGGTATGAGCACTGCTCCAGATCAGGTCCACCCCTTGCCCAAGCTGAACTCTTACACAGTGACTGAAATTATCCTCTGTACCTCAGTTTCCTCTTTGTAAAATTGATGTGTTAATAACAGCAACCCTGTGTTAGTCTGTGTGCGACAGGAGATTCATCCTCATTGGATGTTAGCAATTATCATGATTGTTGCAGAGTCATTGAGGAAGGATACCCTTAGATTTGGTGTCCTTAAATGGGTTTTCATCCAAGTGGGTTGGGAAAAAATCCCAACAACTACCACCTGACATTAGGATAGCTGCCCATTAGCTATTCAGGGAAGGTGGTTTCTGCTGAGTGCTGGACAGGTTGGACTTTATTGTCATTTTAAAATTTGCTTGTGTTTCTTTCAAGGAAGCAAGAAGGTCTGGGGCAGCTGAACTCCAATCTTGAGTCACGTCCACATACTCATTCACTCATAGATAAGTCAAAAATGAAATAGGGAACTCTATTCCTATTACCTGAGGATGCATATCAATGTAACATGCAAGTGATTACATTTAAAATTGAGCATGAGACATCAGAATAGTCTTCCTATCAAGTGCAGAAGCTGTAACAGGCGTAAAGACTGTGGCACTGCCTCTGCCCTTAGCTCTCACCTCACTGCAGGTGTCAGCACTCTGGATTAACAGGCTAACCTCCCCTGAGAGCAGCACCTTCCAGTGGGGATTACAAAAAGAAAAGGAGGTCAGAAAGCACTGTGTTCTCCAATGTCTGCAAAATGCCTTGAGAATCCTGACTTCAATTACGTCCATAAACTTCATAGCCTCTTAACTAAAACTCCCCATCTTGGCTAAATTAAAATCTTCAAAGTAATCCCTTTAAGGCACACATAAAAAAGATCATCTTGAAATAGCACATGCCATGGTTTGAATATGGTTTGTCCTCCTTCCTCCTGAATTTACAGGAGTGCAATCCCTAAATCTTGTGTTAATGGTATTAAGAGGGTGGAAACGTCATTAAACTATGGTATTTAGAGTTGGAGCTTTGGAAAGTGATTAGGTTTAGATATGGTTGTTGGGGTGAAGCCCAGCGATTGAATCCTGGTGACTTTATAAGGAGAGGGCCTGAGACCAGACACAAGCAAAGACAGGCATACTCCCTGTCTCTAGTCATGTGATGCCTCGTGTCATCTTTGGGACTCTTCCACAAGAAGGCTATCACCATGCCCTTGAACTTCCAGAACTGTGAGCTAATTGCACCTCTTTTTTTTTTTTAATTTAAAGTTAGCCAACCTCAAGTATTTCATTACAGTAATGAAAATCTGATTAACAGTACAAGAACTAAACTATTTGAGGTTGAGGAGCCCCCAGATACATGATATAGCATATACTAACAAAAATCCCATGTCACTTTTTTTCTCTTAAAAATACTTCCATCGCTGGATTCTGTGGCACATACTTCTAGTCCCAGCTACTCAGAAGGCTGAGGCAGGAGGATCTATTGAGTGTAGGAATTGAAAACCAGCTCATTACAGTATTTTATGCTAGAGACAGAAAGAATTATTTTTTAGCAGAGGTTGCCAAACTATGTTCCACTGGCCAAATTGGCCCTCTGACTATTTGAGTAAATAGTTCTATTGGAACACGGCCTCCTCATTCATTATGTGTTGTCTGGCTGCTTTCACACTGTAAGGCAGACTCTAGCGTTGAGACACTGACCATATGGCTCATAAAGCTGAAAATATTTACTATCTGGCTCATTTTGTAGTACTCACTTTTTAGAATCCTGGATTATGATATCATTGTCTATTCATCATGTTATTTACTTCATATCCTTTTTATAAATATCAAGTTTAACTGTAGGTAATTTATACTTTAACTTTTGTGAATATTTTATTAAAAATGAGGATCTCTTGTTGATAATGGCTGATATTAGAAAAGCTTTAGTTTCCAAACATTTATATTACAACCAACTGCACTCTGAATTCTTTCACTTGGTTGATTAATCTTTGCTCAATCTTCTTGAGTTTCTCAGTAGGTATATTTTCTGAAAGTATTAAAATATTTTGTTCCCTTACTTCTAATATTTGTTATGTATTTATTTATTTGCTTATTTATTTATTTATTTTTTGTGCTGGGGATTGAACCCAGGGGTACTTAACAACTGAGCCACATCCGTATCCCTTTTTATTATTTATTTTGAGATGGTCTCACTAAGTTACCTAGGGCTTCACTAAGTTGCTGAGACTGGCTTTGGACTTGTGATTCTGGGATTATAGGCAGGTGCCACTGTGCCCAACTCAATCTGCTGATATTTCTAGGGTAGTGTTAGGTGCTAATGGTAATGATAAGCAATGTATTAGTCAGATTTCTGTTACTGTGACAAAATACCTGAGAAACTCAACTTAAAGGAAAGAAAGGTCTATTTTGGCTCATGTTTTCAGAGGTTTCAGCCCATGGTCACTTCTCTTCATTATTTCTGGGCCTGTAGTGAAGCAGAACCATAGCAAGAAGCACATGGTAGAGCAAAGCTGTTCACCTCATGATAATCAGGAAGCAAACAGGGAGGGAGACAGCGAAAGAGCGAGAGTGAGAAAGAGAGAGAGAGAGAGAAGTTGAGGACAAATATGCCCTTCAAGGGCATGCCACCAATGACCTATCTCCTCCAACAAGGTGCTCCAATTCCTAAAATTTCTACCACCTCCCAATGGTCCATTAAATTATGAATCCATCAGTGGATTAATCTATTCATGAGGTCAGAGCCTCCACCTCCCAAAGGCCCCATCTCTGAACTCTGTTGCACTGGAGATCAAGCCTTCAACACGTGATTTTTTTTTTTTTTTTTTTTTTTTTTGCGGTGCTGGGGATTGAACCCAGAGCCTTGTGCTTACAAGGCAGTCACTCTACCAACTGGGCTATATCCCCGGCCCAACACATGAGCTTTTGGAGGATATTTAAGATCCAAACATAATTGTGTTCGTTCTGAATTGGCCCTGACCTAGTTACTCAGAGTTCAGGAGCCTTCTGATAGTTCTTAAATCCCCCATCACAATGAGTGTTATATTCCCCTAACTAATCCCTCCCAGTCAGTTCACTTTACAGGAGACAACTTCAGACAGAACAGCTAAAATGTCCCAGCTGTGTGTAGAATTTCTCTATGTCGTCTGGTTGGGAGAAAGCCATGAATTCTCTCTACCCCTGAGTCACTGGGATATTGGTGGGGTTTGCACACTTTTTTCTCTCCAGGCACATACAGACAGGTATGGGGAATACAAATTTCAAAAGCTAAATGAACAAAGAAAATAATTCTGTCAAAATAAAAGGTGACCACAGCAGTGTGGAAAAAGCACGGCAGAGCTCAGAAAACAGGTATGCTCCCTGTCCTGCCTCCTGGAGACTTGGTGACACTGGTGAAACTTTTCTGAGTCTCAGTTCTCTTAATTGTAAGATGGGAGCATTCCACAAATTATGGAGTTTTTGTGAGGACTAGAAATAACTCACAGGCATGGTATTTAAGAGGTATTGAATAAATCCTCTCAAATGACCCAAAACTTTCTCAGATGTTTAAGAAAATTCCACTGAGTGCTCAAACCATGACCATCCTAAACATATAAAAGCTACATTACTGTACACTTGACAATGGTGCATTTTATCATGTGTTACTGTGACTTAAAGAATTAACAGTGCCTGGAATTCACAGAGCATCTCTGAAGGGTTTGCTGCTGCTACTACTAATACTATTATTATTATTATTATTATTATTGTTATTATTATTACATTATTATTATTGCACTGTTACTAGCTGCAAGTTATACATGAGGAACAGTCTCAGAGGGATTGGGAGCCTCACTGAGGGGCACAGGACTGGATTGCACCATTCCAAATACCATGAGTTAACTGGAATACCTTTCCCTCTCCAGTATTCCCTGCTGCACCTCTTGCCAGGGCGTTCCAAGCCAGAGGGAGAGGCAGAAGTAACCCTCTGAGCTGAGAAATGTGTCTCAGGAGAACAGGAGAACTGAACTCCTGTTTCTTGAAAAGGTAGGTATGACGAAACACGTGCAGTCACAGTTTTTCTCTGTGGGTAAATATTATGTTTTGTCTTTATGTAGCACTGTGTGACTGATCTTGCTTAGAATGCAGTTCTAGAGAACTATGTTTTTTTTCTTTTTTCCTAATCTGAGAAAGTGTTTCTTTAAGTCTGTTCCAAGCTCCTGCAGCGTCCAGGTTGTAGTGAAGGAAAGTGGGGAAAATGTGGATGTTCTGGGTCCATTTTAAAATGCTCCATGAAAGTGAATGCCAGCAGAATAATAGTGATAATTATGAGCCGGGCGTGGTGGCACATGCCTGTAATATCAGCACTTGGGAGGCTGAGGCAGGAGGATCATGAGTTCAAAGCCAGCCTCAGCAACTTAGTGAGGCCCTAAGCAACTCAGTGAGACCCTGTCTCTAAATAAAATACAAAATAGGGCTGGGGATGTGGCTCAGTGGTGGATGCTCCTGGGTTCAATCCCCAGTACCAAAAAAAAAAAAAAAAAAAAAAAAAATAGTGATAATTATAACTAAAAAGTTCTTGCTGGCAGCTTTTTGTAGCAAACATCTGAGATGAGTCAACTTTAAAGGAAAAATGTTTTATTTTGGTTCATGGGTTCAAAGGTTTCAGTCCAGGTCAGGATGAGAGCATGTGGCAGAGAAGGCCCATTCACCCCACTGCATTGAGAAAAAGAGAGGGCAGGGGAGGGGAAGGGATCTGGGTTGTAATATCCCCTTTACAGGCATTCCCCCAATGACCTAACTTCCCAGAGGCACCATCACTTAAAGGTTCCACCACCTCCCAATAGTGCCATGAACTGGGGACCAGACCTTCAATACGTGTGCTTTTTAGAGGGCACTCCAGATCCAAACTATAGTAGTCCTACTAACAAGGTATAGAAGTGGTAAGAAATTGGAGCCCTGGTGCACGGCTGGGGGACAAGAAATGGGTCAGCCACTTTGGAAACAGGAGCAGCCACAAACTACTAAAAAATAGAATTACTGTGATCTGGCAATTCCACTCCTGGATGTATATGCAGAAGAATTGAAAGCAGGGAGTCAGATACTTGTATACCTATGTTCCTAGCAGTATTATTAAAATAGTCAACATGTAGGAGCATCCCAGTTGACTGCCAATGAAGGAATAGATAAGCAAAATGAGGTCTATACATAGAGTGGAATATTATTCAGCCTTACAAAGAAGGACAATTCAGAGACATGCTACGATGCGAATGCACCTCATGGACACTATAATAAGCTTAGTGAAATAAGCCAGTCCCAGATGCTAAGTACGGTGTGATTCCTCTTAATAAGGTCCCTACAGTAGTCAGATTCATAGAGACAGAAAGTCAAATGGTGGCTGCTAGTGTCAGTGTTTAATGGGGACAGAGCTTCAATTTTATAAGATGAGACAGTTCTATAGATTGAGGCTGGTGATGGTTGCACAATAATACGAATGTATTTAAATGCCACTAAACATATAATGCCCACTTAAAATGGTTAAAATGGTAAATTTTGTGTTATATGTACCTTAACCATGTATTTTTTTTAAAGAGAAAGTGCAGAAGTCACACCCACTCACCTTTCTGTCTTTGAACCCCTTGGACCCTATGACCTCATGACCTCTGGAGACCACCAGTCTGTGGCATTCCCTTGTCCCAATTGCCGGGCTATTCTCTGATTGCCATAGCTACTATTAAGGCTTTCTGGCCAGTCCTTGAACTTGCTGCGAACTTTACGGAGAGGACTTGCTCCCCCGTGGCCTGGCTGTTATAAATAATAATGATGCCGATAATGAAAAGAATTGCTCAGGATACAGCAGGAGGCTCTGCAGACTCCCAGGCGCGCTGGGAAATGAAGAATGCCATGTCCAGGGACTGCTTTATGTACTTGGCGGTAATAAATCATAATAATTAAATACGGGTCCACGTTGTTTGAAATTTACTTCTTTCATTCCACGCAGCAGTGCAGGAAGATGAAGGAAATGGCTGATTGTCCTCATTCTTCACATTCACTAAGAGCTCAGGGCTCTGCAGACCATTTGCTTCCCACGGTTCCTGGGCCCTGGGCCTGGCTCCCCACAGCCTGGCTCTCATCTCAACTGTGAGCACTCACTCTCTTTCCTCCCTGTGTGGTGATAGTGGGCCTGGATATAGAGTGCCCAGAGTCTGGGTGTTGGAGAAAGAGTCCCTGGCACTTGTCTTCCCAGGCTGAGCCATCCCCATGCATCCCCTCACTTAATCCTCACAACAGCCCTTTGGCAGATAAGGACTGAGGCTGGGAGTCTGACCTTGAATGTTAGCACAAATCCTCACCAGAACATGTATTCATCAGGCTAGGCTAAGCTCCGCTGTGCTCACAAACATCTTCCACATCTCAGTGGTTTCAAACTGCCAATGCATATTTCTTACATGTGCAAAATACTCTGTGGGCCTGTGACTGAGCAGGGCAGCTGTCCTCTGTGTGAGGATCCAGTTCTGTGTATCTGTTCCCATCTCTGGGCTTGGTCATCCTTAGGAAAGCTGCCTTTTCCTCTACAGTGGGGAAATGCATGGAGATCTTTCACTCATGTGTATATACATTTGCTCGGAAGTGATGTGCACACTTCTCTCCCAGTTCATTATGCAGAACAGCCCCATTTCACCACAAGTGTCTTGGGTGCACAGTTTTCTGTGCTTCAACAAGGAGAGCTGGGTGTGGATGAGCTACACTGATGCGACAGGTGCATTTCCTCACCTTAGTACATGAATCTTTTGGATGGTAGCTTCCTTGCTGCAGGGGCTGTCTTGGGCATTGTAAGATGTGTAGCAGCATCGCTGATCTCTACCTACTAAGTACCAGTAGCACTGTCCAGGAATGACACTGAAAGTGTGTATTGACATTGCCAGATGTCCCCTGGAGGCTTAATTTCCTCCAGTTGAGAACCCCTGGTGTACATCATTCTGTGTCTATGCAAATTACTCAATGCTCTGAATCTTTTTACTAATTCAAAAATAGAGGTCACGCTGCCCACCTGACAGAGGGTATGAGCACTGCTTATCTTTGACCTGTGTGTTTTGGCTCCTCATTCTATTCCCAGTGACTGGCACAGAAAAGGTTCCTAGAATTGATGGAGATGAGGAGTGAATGAATGGACAGTCTTGACACAGGGACAGTTCAACTCCATCCCTGGTTAACTTTACACAGATAGGGTTCTCTGGGCCTTCCAAAGATGCAGGAAGCAAGGGAAGAACAAGAATGACTCTGTTGCATCTTTCCACTCTATTTGGTGGACAGGTGTCTTCAGCCACCCATCTGTTCCCACAGGACTTTGTGTAGCACAGCTCTCAGAAGGACTAGCATGGAGCCTGCTCCAACTCTACTATTCCCTGGCCTTAGTCAGTGTTTCCTACCTAAGTATGACAGACCCACCTGAAAGGGAGGAGCACTGAAAGGAAAAGGAGTCTCTGTCTGTAGGGCATCAGTGCTTCTGTGTGGGGGAACTCACCTGGAAGGATCAATGGAGAGCATCGTGGTACCTGTATTCTTACATCAGATCAGACAGGACTCTCTCAGATGTTCCAGCTTTGGTGACAGATGGACTCATTCTTACATACCTGGAACACTTCCCCTCAGCATGGGGTTAGACTTCCTCCTTGCTCTGAGTTCCCCCAGTCCAGCTCCCCTTAGGTGTCTCTGATTCCTGATGAAGTGCACCTGTGCCCCATTCTCTCTCTCTGTGTACCTGGCTCCTGGGTATCTATCCTCACTGTGCTTCAGGGCCACCAAAAAGTCTCTGACCAACCTCAGCTGAGTTCCTGGCTCTTTCTCTCACCTTAAAGCCTCCTTGGGCTCTCTTCTGTACTGTTTGAGGCAGTAGGAAGGATCCTGAATCTATCCTCCCATGGTCATGCTGTGGGGAGTCAGACATATTTGGGAACAATTTCAGCCCCATCCTTCCCAATAATCCACTCCCTAAATTTCATGGTGATAATAATTATATTTACCCCAGTGTATTAGTCAACTTTGGCTGCTGTAACAAAATATAATAGACTAAGGGGCTGAAACAGCGAATATTTATTCTCTTACAGTTCTGGAGTCTGGACATCTGAGACCAAGATGTCAGCAGGTTGGTTTCTCTGAGACAATATCTTCTCCCTTTATCCTCACATGGTCATCCTCTTTGTGTCTTTTTCCTAATCTCCTTTTCTATAAGAACATAGTCATTCAAGAGTAGAGCCAACCGTAATGATCCCTTTTACCTTAATTGCCTCTTTAAAGGCCCCATCTTCAAATATTGCTTCACTCTGAAGACCTGGGAGGTAGGACTTTAACATGAATTTTTTTGGGGGGATACAATGAAGTCCATAACACCCAGAACTTGGACATGAAGATGAAATGGTGAATTAATGAAGTTAGGTGCTTCAGGCATATTTCTACTCCTTGTTGTTAATTATATTTACCCCTGTCCTGCACCTGCTATCTGACCCATGAGGTTCTGTCTCCACCTCAGCTTTTACCCCACTGTTGCCCTTCTGTTCAAGAGCAACCAAGACTTCCCAACTCCAAATTGAATATTTCATTTTCCTTGATTTTCGATTATTCTGTATTGGGAAACAAAAAGCAATACAGAAGTTACTCATAGGTAGAAATGAATAATCAGTGACATTACAGAAGGTCTGCAAAGCTTTGGCTAATTATAATGGCCTGCCTTGTTGCCTGAGGGTGGCAGGAGAACCACCAGAACAGGAGGGACGAGGGACACAGCTACCAGGAGCATGTCCTGATGTAGGCTTTGATGGAGTGGTAAGTCTGCCAGTAGGGGACAGAGGTGCAGAACTTGAGTGAGCAGCAAGTGCAGCTGGAGGGGCTATTCCCAGCATGGTGTGACAGACTGTCACCTGCTGACCACAGTGGAGTCCAGGTGTAAGAGAAGACTAGGGTTTTATCTGGTGAGGGCTGAGGATGCAGTGATAAACCTGCTGAGTCAAACAGCTGGCTTGCATCCTCCCCAAAGATCAGATTTTATTTCTATTAACCCTGTGGTCATGTTAAGCTCCAGGTAGAAGAGGAATCCCTGATTCCAAGTTGCAGGGATCCAGCTTGACGTGACCTGAGTCATCTTGGTCATAACTGCCATTTTGCTTGTCATGGTGACCCTGGTACTCATTGCAAACACTGTAGGACAAATGAAGTCCTTAGGATAGCTGAGCATATTCTGTTAGCCACTAGCATCTAGACTGTTCCTAACTGACATTGGATATGTTCATAGTTTTCAAGAAAGGCCAGGCACATTCCACTTGAGTGCAGCTCACCTTCGTCTAGTTTAGTATATAAACCCCTTCCTCTTGCCTTGGGGTGAAGCAGTCCTGTCTTGCTGCCCAAGACACACTTCTGTCTGTAAGTCCCTTATAAATCACAAGCTATGCAATCCTAGAGCTGTCTGCTTCTTTTCTGGTCTCTTGGCATCTTTTCTCAACAGGTTCTTACACAGTTTTTTCCCAAAATGTAAGTCACTCCAATAATCTGAAGTACATGGATCTCACCCATGGTGGGTTCTGGGTGGGGTCATGATCAAGGGTAAGTGGCATTGTTAGTGTGAGAGATGGCTCAGTTAGTGTGAGAGCCAAGTGGAAATTGCCTTATGTGGACAGTCCCTCAGAGGAATGATAAGCTACTTGCCTCAGGCATTCGGTCATAGCTTTTCCGGGTCCAACTTCCTGGGTTTCTTGGTGTCTCCCATCAATAAAGCATGAGGAGGACACAGAGAGAGCCAGATGTTGATGCTATTTGACATGGTATTGCTCAGAGAATCCAGACAGGGAAGGGACCCAAAGAGCTTGGAATGGGTACACAGCTAAGAATATGGTCAGAAATGACCTGCCTCCATTGTCAGAGAGCCACACATGTCCAAACTGCATTCAGCCCCAAGCCCCATCCAGCTTGTGAAGCCCAAAGAGGAAACCAATCAAAGCAGTCTGTTTAAAAAGCCTTCAACCCCTGATGATGGGGTGGCCCCACTTCAATCCCATTGAAGAATGCCATTCAAATCATTTAGAGATGAAATCATCAGCATTCTTTCAATACTGCTTAGATTTCATGTAACCTGAGACTTTTACACAAGAAAGTCTCTGCCTTTGGATAAAACACGAACACACAAAACCAAGACAGCTTCCCTCTCCCCTTTTCTTTGATCTAGTGACAGTCACATTTGCCCATAAAAGCCATGGGAATTAGACTTCAGGCCTACCCAAACTTTGCTGTGGAATTCCCAGAGGTGAGGTTGCCTGGCTGCAACACTGAGTGTACAGGCATGGTTGAGGGTGCCCATCAGTGTGTGGAGGACACAGTGTGCACATGGTCCCTGGAGGACATAGTGTGCACATGGTCCCTGTCTTCCACAAACTCTGGAAAAATGCCTGAGTGACTCTTATTCTGATGTGATCTGGATTCTCAGGCACTGACGTTCAAATGGTAATGGAAGGAGGGCTTCTTGATGGGGGAAATTCCTCCAAGCAAGCAGTGACTCTGCCTGGAGCCATGTTCTTGGATAAGGGGCAGGTCCTGCACAATGGGGCTGGCACTCTTTCTTCCCATCCCTGGGGATGTTGACAAACCACTTACAGGAAACTCGGCATCATATGCAACAAGGAACTTCCAGGAGCCACAAGCCCTGAGAAGCCCTTGAGGCTTGATCCATCACTTTCCCAATGGGGACATATTGGCATATGATTTCAGGAACTCTCAGCCCATGGTATGTTCAGGAAATCACTACCAGGATCCCAGGTGTCAGGCATTCTCTTTGACTTGCTGTGCAAAGAGAGGAAGGCTCTCGGTCCTGCAATGTGTCCACTTCTGTCTGGAACATCACGAGGACTCTGCCCTCAACCAGTAAAACAGAAGAGTGTACATAGAATACTTTTACCCAGGAATATCACCAGGAACACATTCTGTTCAATGCTCATTAGATGTTTTTCTAGGAATATACATACACAAACACGCAGTTTGGATTCACAGAGCAGTACATGAAAGTCCATTTCTTCTGAACAGACTGCATTTCAAACTTGAATTAGCTTATCCTTGGAAGCGTGGATTTCAAAAGCATTGCTTTAGCCCCTCCCCTAGTGGAAGATCCTTCACCTTCACTGAATCATATGTGGGCAGTGGGACAACAGTCAGTTGTGAGCTATAATAATTAAGAATCAAATAAAAAAATGGAGATAAAACATAGTGTTGCCAATGGCTAAGATGATAGACTGGGTGTGGTGGCTCATGCCTGTAATCCCAGCTGCTTGGGAGGCTGAGGCAGGAGGATCGTGAGTTCAAAGCCAGCCTCAGGAAGGGCAAGGTACTAAGCAACTCAGTGAGACCCTGTCTCTAAATAAAATACAAAATAGGGTTGGAGATGTGGTTCAGTGGCCAAGTGCCCCTGAGTTCGATCCTTGGTTCCAAAACAAAACAAAACAAAACAAAACACAAAACAAAACAAAACAAAAAAATAAGAGAGATGATAGACTCCAGTGCTAGACAAAACCTGTACCCTCTGGCACTTTATGTAATGCACTATAACTTGATTTCCTCACCTGTAATGAGGAAGAAAGTTGTCCTACCTACTTTGTAGGCTTGGTGGGATGATTGAATGAGAGGTAGAAGTTACAATGCCACATCCCATAGAGCAGGTGATTGTTGCACATTAGTGACCTTCTGCACATGTACACAAAGACAGGGAGAAGGGAGACAGTAGGAGGCTGATTCTCTCTGCCAACCAGACTAGCTGGCACCAAAACTACTTTTCACTGCTTTTCAGTTTTTTTTTTTTAAACCAGTGAATCCTGAAGCTCTGTCATAAAGCCAACACAGAGTTTCCAAAGGTGGCTTATCTTCCTTGGACAATTTAACATCCAGCCAGCCATGTTTGTGGTCCTGAGCCAATTGGAGGTATTCTGGCCAGATGGTGAAGGTCTAAGCCTATTACTCTGCACAGTGCTGCTCTGGTTTGGAAAGATGGAAAGATCCCCATTAGTGTGTATTAGTTTGTAGAGAGCAGGGTTTGAATCAGAGATTGCTGATTGAAAGCCCAACTGTTTCTGAACTTTCTGTAACCTGGTAAATTTTAAAATTTCCTATTAGGAGGAAATTAAAGCTCTGCTGGACTAGTTAGAGATTAGCAATAGGAAATCTTATTATAAAAGTTTAAGGAGATTTCACATTTCCTCAATATTCAGAACTACATTAACCAAGCAATATTAACTTGTTACTCGACATTAAGCACAGAAGCCAGACTTATATTGCCATTGTAACAAACTTGCATTCCTGTTTCTACTGTAATGAATGACATTTATTTCTGGATGTGATTGACTGTAAGTAGCCATAAGGATCTGGAAATGGAACAAACATGAGGGATGGAGATTAACACAGTCAATGGCTCTCCAGTACAAAATCCTTTCTTTGTCCATTACATACAAAATTCTTTATGTCCATTTCTCTTTATGTTTATATTTATATCATGATTGCTGTAAAAATTTTTGTTTTAATGTCCCTCCTTGTCTCACTTCACTGTTCTGTTTATCATGCATTGGTTAGGAGGATTTTTAAAAAGAATCCTGAAAGAAGGAAAATTCCATTTTCTTGAGTTATGGATTTTTTTCAGGAATATTTCTGATGGGAATGATAAAGGGCAAGATGATTTGGGTATAGTCATCCACAATCCAGCTTAAGCTGAAATCTCTCATTTTCCTTTCTGAGTGGCAGATGGAAATACGACACATTATGCATAATGCAACCAGGATCTAAGAAAGCACCTGACAGCATATTTTATGTCATCTTCGTGAAGCAAATGGAGAAGGAGACCTGGAGATGAGAATACACCACTTCATCTAAGTGTCTGCTGATCACTGCTGATTAGTGGACTCAAGAAAGCCAGGGACGTGGCCTTGGTATCAGGATTCTCTCTTCAGTTCCATTACTTTCTGGTAATTATTGTTTTGTAAAGTTTGTTTATTATACATTTTATTACATAGAACAAAATTGTTTAATGGAAATATATTGTGGACCACATATGTACTCTTTTTTTTTAGAACCACATCAGTTAAATGTCGTAGTTTTGCTTCAAATGTCAGACATAATCTAGAGAACCCCAGAGTCAAAGGGAAGCCTTCCATCTACCAGTATTTTCACTCTTTCCATTATTTTTTCTTCCTTTTTGATGTTCCAAGATTTCTCTGTTTATTTTTTGTTTAGAGAAGTTCTTTTAGACATTCTTTAAGGCAGGTCTGTTGATAGTAAAGGCTTAGTTTTCATTTTCTGAGAATACATTTACTGTCCCTTCATTCCTGAAGGCTATTTTCCCTGGATTGAGATTTCTGGGTTGACGATCCCTTTATTTCAGCACTTGAAGTCTATATTACCATAATATTACTATATTCCTCTGTCTTCCATAATTTCTGATTTGAAATCTGTCATTTAAATTTTTCCTCTTTTAGGCGAAGGGCTATTTGTGACTTTTTCCTTTCGTCTTTAGAGGTTCAGTTATGATATTGTGACAGGCTGACAGATTTGGCTCCATAGAAATGTTACAGGGCAGGCTATGTGGGCAATGGCTAAACAGACTCCATTTTGCTCTGAGACTCCATGTTATGTAGGAAATGAGCTTCCCCCATGGGAACACTCCACCTCTGTAGTCATCAACAGTTGCTTAGCTTCTCCCATGGGAACACCCCTCCTCTGTACCCATCAACAGTAACTTAGCATGACCTTTTTAGCAATACAAAATGACAATTCTTACGTGATGAAAACTTGTTTTCTTTTGAGTCCTATTTCTCCTAAACATTGCACCATGTGAACAGTGATGTCAACAATGATTGTGTGGATGTTAGTAACCATTCTTTAGTTTGTAGGTGTCATTTTGATCCACTTCCCCCTCTTCAGCTAATTTCATGATGTAAGTTTGTAATTTCAAATCATAGCAACAGACACTTATGATTGATGTGATTTTTGGTATAAGAATCCCTACAACACTATGGTTGGGGCTGTTCTCCCAATAGCTATTTTTTGGGGGCATTGTGTGAGATAGTCATCCGACCAGCTTAATAAAGACTCTCAAATTTGGACTTCTCAGTGGTGATCGGTCTGTTCTTAAGTTGCGCCCCATAACAATACGTCTTGATGTGGCTTTCTTTGCCTTCACATATTCATGATCCACTGAACTTCTCAAATCTGTAGTGTTCTGGAAATTGTGTGTGGGGGGGCAGATTTGGGTAAATTTCAAACATTTTCTTCATATTCTCTTTCATCCCTACCTTTTTTCTTCGGTGGATTTTTTGATTACATGAGTGATGGATCTTTTGTTATAGTCTTACAGGATTCTGAAGCTTTTTTTCCCCTGTTGTCCAGTTAAGGTAATTTTTATTGTTCTGTCCTCGGGTTCATTGATCTTTTGTTCTCCCTTCTTCTCTTAAACTCCTCTGTGGAATTTTAAATTTCGGTTATTGCATTTTCCAATTCTAAAATTTCTATTTGGTTCTTCTTTATATCTTCTGTTTTTTTCTGTGACTTACTATTATTTTCTTTTCTTCCAAGTATGTTCTTAATTGTTCATGGAAGCATTTATATGATAAGTAGCTTAAAATCTTTGTTTTCTGTCTTCCTAATCTGCCCTGATCTAGGTACTTTCACTATAGAGAGTAGGCTCTTTTTGCGGGTCATTTTTAGTCTGTTTCTATTGGCTTCTCCAGTTGTTGGATTTTCTGTTTCCTGGTTTAAGAGATAGGAGGCAAGAAGAAAATCCAAGGAACTCACCACAGGATATCACTAGAGACCCAGGATCTCTAGTCAGTCTTCCTTCTTTCCATTTCAGTCTTCTAATTGTGTTTTATATGTAATGACCAGGCTTGTTAGCTACACTCTGCAGAACAAATAGACAAAAGTGAGTCTACTCCATCTTTCTGTAAGAGGAAGTCTCTTGTTTGTGTAAACGCACGCGCACACACACACGTACAATGATGGAGCCATGAGCATAGCATACCAATGGACATATGGAGCAAAGGTAAACTTAACAATAGAGAGTGAGAGTGCGGGAGAGAGATTCAGGCCAAACATTTCTCAAGAAGCTGTGCCCTTACTTCAACTGAGAGAGCTGGAATTTAATCAGATCATATTCAACAACTGAACTTAGTAATAAAGGAAAAGGATCTTGGGTATAAGAGGTATTGACATGGAACAAAAGTATTGGTTAATTCCAAGCTAAATTCTCTGGAAAGTATTTCTTGCAGGTGTTATGCACCGAAAAGCAGCTCTTTATCTACACATATAGGACTATGATCCTTCTCTTCTAATCGTTTTCATGAGTCGTAGATGCCCTTCCATACCACCCAGGAACACATGGAAGAGTGCGTTGTATCCAATGCAGAAATGCTGGATTAATGAAGGAAGTAGGGAGAGCTTATGTGCAGGAGGAATCAAATAGCATCTACAAACTGAACAGCAGTGAAGAAATAAAGTTAAAAACCTGCAGATCTTTTTTATTAAAATTTCAGTCAGGTTAAAAAAATGTATTGAATAGTTCTGAAATAATATAGATTGATGCCGTATTTTGCAGAGAATGCTTTTAAAGCAGACTACATATATATTCTGACTCATTCTAATTCTTTCAATGTTCACTCTCTCCTTTGTTCTCTAAACCTTCTGTCTCACACACTCATGTGTGCACTTATACACACTAATGCAAACCTACATCCACAATTAACACACACACAAGCACATTAAATGCTAAATGAGTGAAGAATCAAAGAGAATTGCATGCTACAGAACAAAATTAAATATTTAGATACATTGGGAATTTTTAACTCAACATCTTTTCTCCAAATGTTAAAGTCAACAAAGAGATCTAATTCCTTTCCTGGAGAATAAAGACTTAAAAAAAAAAAGGAATTGTTTATGATTAAAAGATCCAGATGCACTCGTGTTTAAAACTTTTTAAGACTAAAAATGACTGCCCAGATGAAGGACTCGTAAGTTTCTGTTTAATGTAGTTATAGTTTAGAAGAGAATAAGACTATTTATAATCTAGAAGTATTTTATTTCTGGAAGTTGGGGTACATGCAAAGTTTTGTAGAAGAAAATTTTGAGACAATGGGTATCAGGCAACTAACATGGTGTTGGTTTCAAATTGGAAATATGAATTGAAAAAAAATTCTATTGCATTTCCAAGCATTTTCTTAGCAAGGTCCTTGGTCTTACAATTTAAACTGTAATTTAAGAATTCAGTTTTAATAAATATATGGAAAAGTATACTAGTCATGTGTATACTGTTTGAAGCATTTTCATAAATGGTATATAAATAAATGTGTCTACATCAGCATTATCTTTCAGGTCAAAGCATAAGCATCATGGGTACCCTGGGAGCTGTTTTTACTTTCTTCTCAGGGTAACTACCATTCTGACTTTTAATGCCATAAATGAGTTTTCCTTGTCTTTGAAGTTTTTATAAGGGGAATTATATAGTGAGTATGCCTTTGATTGGACTTCTTTGGGTCTCCCTTATGTTGGTGAGATTTATTATTGCGTGTATTATTAGTTCATTTCTTTTTCTTTTTCTGTGTTACTGGTGATTGAACTCAGGGTGTTCTACTACCGAGCTACATCCACAGCCCTTTGTATTTTTATTTATTTTATTTCAATTTGTTTAAGTTGCTCAGGCTGGCCTAGAACTTGTGATTCTTCTGCTCAGCCTCCCAAGTTGCTGGGATTATAGACATGTGCCACCACACCTGGTTTAGTTCATTCATTTTCATTCTGCATGGTGTTGCTTTTTGTGAAGACACCTGATTTATCCATCCAGTTGTTCACAGATATTTGTGGGTTGGTATGTTTTCCCCCATGTTTTGGTTATGTTACCTCAATAATTCTTATACATTTTTAAAAATTGTGTTTGTGCTTGCTCTGTTATTTGTATTTCTGTTCTTTTACCTAGGAACAGTTTCTAGGTCACTGGGTGTGTGAAATGCTTAGCTCATGCAGGTCCTACCCAAGCGTTTTCTGAAGTGGCTGTTCTGGTTCTCACTAAAACTGCACACGTGTCATGTGGCTCCCCTTTCTTTCCCATATGTCGTGTTGCTGTGGTCCCCAACTGCCCACTGGGCCATGCCTAATCACTTCACAATAAAAGCTCCCATTCTACTTCAGTAAACTACACAATTTTTGCACTTTCCCCTGACTTTTATTTTTATTTTATTCCAATAGGATTTATTTATTTTATTCCAATAGGATTTATTTATCTATAAACCCCACCATTAATGTGTGCGGTCTTCATTAGGTTGTGCAACCATCAACGCTATCTAATTACAGAATATTTTCACCAAAATGGAATGCTCCATTTTGACTCCACTTTCCACTTTTCTGCTAGCCTCAAATCTGCTTTCTGTTATCTGTGGACTTTCTTATTCTGCATGTTTTTAAGGAAAGGGAATCATACAATACATGGTCTTTTGTGACTGGCTTTGTTCACTTAGCACCATGTTTTCAAGGTTCACTCCTGTTGCTGTTTCTCTTTGTTCTTCATTCCTCCTTATGGCTGAATAGCTTCCCATTCTATGGATGGACTAGTCACTTTGCTTTTCATACATCAGTCAGTGTACATTGCTGTTGGCTGTTTTGAATGATGCTGCTATGAATATTAGTATATGACATTTTGGGTAGACCTACATTTCCAACTTCTTGGATATGTACCTAGGGGTAGGATTGCTGGATCATACTGTAGCTTTATGTTTAACTTTTTGAGTAACTGCCAGCCTGTTTTCTGTAGTGAAAAACTTTTCACTTTTATATCAGCAGTGTGTGTCTTTCAAATTCTTCACATCATTTCCAACATTTGTTGTTGTCCTTTTAGGAAATTATTATTATAGCTATTCCAGTGAGTGCACATTTATTTTTGCAAAGGAATTTCCCTTGGTAGATTTTCATAAACTTTCGGTCAGGGTCAGTTTCTCTTTATATTCCAGGGAGAAAGATTTAACATATTCCTTTAAAAAAGAGAACTAGTTAGAAACTTTGAGCTGTAACTAGCAAGAATGTCAAAACTATACCAACTTTAACGTTTATTCTTATAGTTGAACAGATCATTGACAAGGACATACTACATTGCCCTAAAATTGTCCCCAAATTGTGCCCTTGATAGTCCCCAAATCAAGTATCCCACATTCTAATAAGAATCACAAGAAATAGGAATCAGTACTAACTCCAGGTTTTATTAAGAAATAGTCTAACTAGCTCCAATCCTTATGAAAAAATAGGCTACTTACACCTATGCCGTACACTCCCAATACCACATGAAAATGTCCACTCCAGATCCTCTTCAATGGGCCAGGGTTCAGGCCTCACTTTGCCTGCTGTTTCTTCATGATCAGTGAAAATAGAGCATGCATCACCTTTTCAACTCATATTTTCATTTTTATAATTTTGGCATCTATTCAGCATCCCTTGTTTTATTGTCCCCCTTAGTCATAACTCAAAGATTTCTCCCGATCTCCTCCGAGTCAACATGTTAACTCACATTTCATGGGCCTTCTCTGTTTTACCAGAGTGACCTGGTGTCTCTAGATCAGCTGGATTCTGAACAAGACTAGCTGAGCCTGTGGTCTTCTCAACAATAAACTCTCCAAAGAGCTTTTGGTGGACATTTCCACAAACCAGATGCCTTAGTTCTTCATCTATTTTATGTTACTCTAGCAAAGTACCTGAGGCTTGATATTTGAAAAGTAAAGAGATTGATTTGACTCATGATTCTGGTGGCTGAATGGTCCAAACACAAGGCAGCAGTGCCCTGGCAAGTGTCCCCCTTGCTGCAGCACAATGTGGCAGGTGGCATCATGGAGCAGGAGTACATTTGTGAAGGCTCACATGATGAGAGGAGGCCAAGAGCAGGGAGGGGCTGAGCTTACTCTTTATAACCATCCATTCTTGCAGGAAGTAGCCTGTCTTGTCCTTTGAGCACTACCTTAATCCCTTCTGAGTGTGTTTGGTGACCCATGATCTAATTATTTCTTTTTTCTTTTCTTTTTTTTTTTTTTTTTTTGGAACCAGGGATTGAACTCAGGGACACTTGGTCACTGAGCCACATCCCCAGCCCTATTTTGTATTTTATTTAGAGACAGGGTCTCACTGAGTTGCTTAGGGCCTTGCTAAGTTGCTGAGGCTGGCTTTGACCTCGCGATCCTCCTGACTCAGCCTCCCAAGTCACTTGGATTACAGGCGTGTGCCATCACACCTGGCTGATCTAATCATTTCTTAATGACCCACCATCTCAATACCATTACGCTGGGCATCATACTTCCAGAACATGAAACTTTGGGAGATATGCTCAAACCACAGATGAACCATGCTATCAAGTGTGGCTCACTGCCTGAGGGCAGGCTTGTGAGGGTGTGGTGTTTGGGTACCCTAGGAGAAATAATTGGTTTCCAAGTTACGACAACTCTGGAGCAAGCTCCCTCTGGGACAGTAACTTTTCCTAGCATAGTCAGCTGTGCTCAGTCACAGTCACTGAGGCTCCTGAGCACACGTGGGAGTCAAAACCCAGAAAACTCAGGACAGCCTGGTTTTGGTGATGTGTGCTTCTGTGCTCATTTGCTTTATTGGGGATGCTCTGTCCTTCCTTGCAGAGGAATGCCCTCATGTGTCATATTGTGTCCCCTAAAGATCTGATGATATTTCAAAGCAAATTTATGGGCGATAAAAGTTAATCATATTTTTTTTTCCTGTTTTCTTTCTTTTTTTTGGTACTGGGGATTGAACCCAAGGGCTTTCTACCACTCAGTTATGTTGTTATGGTTTGGAAGTAAGGTGTTCCCCCAAAGCTCATATGTGAGACAATGCAAGAATATTCATTGGGTTATGAGAGCCCAAGCAGTGTATTAATCCCCTGATAGTATTAACTGAATGGTATTGAAGGCCGATAGCATGTGGCTGGAGGAGGTGGGTCACTGGGTCATACCTTTGTAGCATATGTTTCCTATCTGGCAAGTGGAGATCTCTCTCTCTGCTTTCTGATCACCATGTGAGCTGCTTCCCTCTGCCACACTCTTCTGTCATGGTGTTCTGCCTCATCATAGAGCCCCAAGGAATGGAGGCAGCTTTCTATGGACTGAGACCTCTGAAACCGTGAGTCCCCAAATAAACTTTTCCTCCTCTAAAATTGTTCTATTCAGGTCCTTTAGTTGCAGCAGTGAAAAAGCTAATAAAACATATATCCCCAGTCCTTTTTATTTTTTATTTTGAGGCAGGTTCTCCTTAAGTTGCCCAAACTCACCTTGAACTTGCAATCCTTCTGCTTCACCATGCCGGATGTCAGAATCGTATACATGGGGCATAGTTACTACACAGTGTGAGATGTAGAAAATACAGACACTTGATATTTCTGAACTGGACTGAAACAATGCTAGGAATGCATCTTTATAGATGGGTATTAATTTATTAAGGAAACAATTTGGGAATGGTCTACATAGACTGTAAATCATAAAACCATATGTTTATGTCTGGATTTAAACATTTTAATGAGTCTCAACTATATCCTTGTCCTTTATTTCAAAGAACATAAGCAGCTATTCCTGTTACAAAATCAGCAAGATCTTATTCATGACATGAAATCTTTTATTGCATTGAAATGTAGTACCATGATATGGAGAAGTATTACCATCTCGTGGTTTCTATCAGTGTGAAATAAAATTTAATTTAATAATAAAAGATATGTTGAAGTCCTAACTCCCAGTACCCATGAATGTGACCTTATTTGGAAATAGGGTCTTTAAAGATGTATTCATGCTAAAATGATTTTTTTAGGGGGTGGGAGTTATCCTGGGGAGTTGAATACAGGGTTTCCCATATGCTAGGCAAGTTCTCTACCACTAATCTCTTCTCAGCTCTGGTGTCCTTATAATAAAAAGGAAATTCAGAGACTCAGGTACACAGAGAAGTCTGTGTAAGGAAGAAGGCAGAGACTAGATTGATACTTCCATCACTCCAGCCCAGGAAAACCAGGATCCATGTGGAAGGAGAAAAGGCAGGAGAAATCCTCTGCTAGAGCCTTCAAAGAGAGCAGAGCCTGGCCATACTCTGGATTGTAGACTTCTTGCCTCAGAGCAGTGAGGGAAATCATGTCTGTTGTTTAAGTCGCTTGGCTTGTGGTTCTTCATGATGGCAGCTGAGGAAAGTGGAGCAGATGCAGAACCTATCTCTCTTCCCAGGTCTCTGTGATGAGACTGCTGGGCTCAGCTAGGTTGGGGCTCCAACCCTGCACCTCTGCCTCCTGACCCTCTCCCCCTCCAGCACCCTGTACCTTTTCCCACCACAGCTGGCCAGGTGCTTCATGCTTTTGCTGTGAGACTCCTCATTAGTTTGATTGGATAGCGTGAGGGCTGCAGATGCGGCTCAGTGGTAGAGCATTTGCCTAGCACGCACAGACACTGAGTTCCATCCCTAACACCGCAAAAATAAAACAAAACGAGCAAAAATAAAACAACCAACCAACCATGAGATCCAACTGCTATTTCAGTAGCTGAAATGGAGTTAGAATCTTAATTAATTTCAATCCTTCTTGAAATCTATCTAGCACCATATTTACTTAGGAACTCAAATGACAACCCTGGGGTTTTATTTTGTTCCTTTTTTTTTTTTTCAAAGTAAATCAAGCAGGATCTTCCAGGTGGAAGGGATCCTAAAGGTCATCTCCTAAATTGACATTTTTTAGTTTTCAGTTGGTAAATTAGGATGGAGAGGGTAAAAGAGAGACAATTGCAGAATTACACGTGGTGGGTCTTTTCTAAAGCCCCCTCATGTCCTCTGTCCAGCCTTTTTAATTTCTCTGTGAGTTAATTAGAAAGATGACTAATGAGTGTGCAATATGCAAAGCACATTTGTATTTTGGATTATCTCATCTAACTCTTTGGCAATCCTTGAGGTGGGCACCATTGTTAGCCTGGGCTGCAAATGAGGAAACAAGAGCTCAGTGGGTGTTGTAAGTGATGTCATTAGCACAGACCAAACACATTTGTGTCTTTCTACAATGTCAGAATTTATTGAATAACAGTAAATTCACAGGCTACACTATTTTCATTGATGGCAGTTCTCCCAATACTAGTGGGTCATCTGATAGTCATAAGCCAGGCAAACACAAATTCTTTTATTCCAATTTTAATTTCTAATATCTATAACACTCAAGTCACAAATCATACTTCACATAATGGTATATGAATAGGTCGCAGAAAGACTAAGATAGGGTCAAGACTGAAACAGGGTTATGGGATGCTGAGCGGAGAGCAGGGCGGGGAGTGATATGAATGCAGAGTCAGAGCCCCCGTAGGTTGTCAGATGAGGATTTTACCAAAACAGTTCTGCAGAGTTTTCAAAGCAGAGGGTCCAGACAGGGCAGATGGCAGTTTCAGTTTTCAGAGTGTCATCTCCAGGTGTCAGCTTAGAGTTTCGGGAGTCAGCTTGGAATAGTTTGAGTGTGGTCATCACAGGCTAGAGAAACTGCACTCTGCTAAAGTCCCATGGGGATAGGAAATTGGAGGTTTGTTGCTGTGATGACTCTCCTGGTAAAGCCCATGATGAGTGACCAGATGATGGGGCCAGAGTGCCACTGCATTCAGTCACAGTGATGGGGAGGGGGTCCTCTTTTTATGGGTTTTAAGTGAGGGGTTCGTATCTGGTAAGGTTGATTAGTTCCCATGTCTAGTGTTCCTGATATGATCTGCGATGTCCATGTGTCCAGATACTCCTTGATTTAGGTTGATAAGTTTGCACTGTAAAAGTTATTTATCAATTTGTACCTCTTGGGGCCAGACAGATGGTGGTTGTTTGCTTGTACAACAAGGTGTTGAGTCATTCTACTTTGGAACTTATACTCACAATGGAGTAGCTCATGGCAAACTACTGCTTTGCAAAATGGAGTAACTCAGGTTTAGGCACAGCCAAAAACTGCAGTTCTATACCTCATGCAGTAACTCAAGATTCAGGCACAACCAAACAGCAGGACTGCTGTTCTGCTTGTCATGGAGTAACTCACAGCAGAGCACAGCCTGCTCTCCACAGTGGAGGCTTCCCCATGGTCCTGCAGCTTGTCACTTACTATGGCCTCAGTTTCTGGCACCATTCTTGGGGATGTCCATCTTTTCTAGACTTCATCCTGGGGCTTTCAGACCCTGGGAGCTATATCAGAACTTTATATATCAGAGGTTGCTTCTACAAACACCCTGAAACCTAACATCCATATGGACTGAATGATTAGCTCAAGATCTTACAGAGGGGTTGGTTAGGCATGGAAGCTTGCATTCTCATCCTGTCCTGAAATGGCATTTCTGTGAATTAGGAGTTTGCGAGAAAACCAACAACCCCAGAAGGAAGCACAGAAATTCAGGGTGGGTGGAGGTTGGCAACTTTCTATATGTCTGCCTGTGTGCATTGACTTAGAAAGGTCCAGGAGGCGGTAGGACACACCTCTCACCCTCTGCTCCAGCCTGGAAGGTAAGAGGAAAAGTTGTTCTTACATGGAAAGCAGGCACTGACCACTGGAGCCTGAGGACTATTCTAGAAGGTCATGCCTGTCAGTCCCAAAGCATCTGTTGACTCTATTCTCAGATGGTTCCTGAGCTCCCACTGCAAGATGGCTCTTTCACATTTCTCTTCCCTTTTCCCCACCTCTCATTTGTATTCTTTTTTTTTTTTAAATTTTTTTAGATGTTGACAGGCCTTTATTTTTTATTCATTTACTTGCATATGGTGCTGAGAATCAAACCCAGTTCCTCACACTTGCTAGGCAAGCGCTCTACCACTGAGCCACAACCCCAGCCCTCATTTGTATTCTTAAAAAGCTAACTATATAACATTGACAATACAAGAGAATCTGAATAAGCAATGGAGTCCACTGGAAGGAATGCTGGGATCCTTTTCCCCACCAGTCCTCCCTTCTGCCCCTGCAGTGTTGAGCCTGCAGCGTGAGCTTTGCACATTGCATGCTTTACTGCCCTTGCATGTTTGCATGCCTGGGTCCTTCCCACACTCTGAACATTGTGAGAGTAGGGTTATACTCACTATAAAGTGGAACTAATGAACATGGGGACTGTCTACAAGAGTTTTTGCTCTGAATCAACAAGATGGTGTAAGTTAGATACTAGAGTATCTGGCATATAGAAGGAGTCAATGATAAAGTTCAATATTGATACAGCTCCTATTCAGTGGAGATGTGTTGCTCTGCAGAACGAAATTTAACCTGGCAGTATTGAAGCCACTTTAAACGATCAGTCCTATAAAATACACAAGGCAATTTGTTGTTCTATTATAGACTGTTTCATCTTGGAAAACAGTCATCTTTTAATACAAAGTATCCTTAGTATCCAGCCTTTATCCTTAGTATCCAGTATCCTTTAGGGACCTGGTCCCTAAAGACTCACCAAGTGAGGAATAAGTCAATGCTTGAGTCACTTCAGCAAAGCCCAGGGCCATGTTGGTGACAGTGTCTCCCTGGGGAGATCTCTTTCCAGATGTGGTCACATGATGAGAAGAGATGCTGATGACAGAGATGAGGGAGGCTGTCTGGGCTGCAGACAGAAAGCTTTGTCACCTGTCACCTCAGTTCTGGGCCTCTGAATGGTGATGGGCGTCTGTGTACACAAGACATTTAGAAGCAAAAGAAACATCCGGATTCACGCCTTCCTCCCGCCCTGGCTCCCTGCCATGCTTCTTCCTGCAGGCCCAGGACACAGCCAGAGTACAGGGCAGATGTCAGACCCTCTGCCAGCCTTACTGGGGCAGGGAGCTCCCCACTGGCTTTCATGGTCAGAACACAAAGTTGCGGGGGCGTTTGTGGTGGAAACCAGGGTGCTGTCCATGGGCAAATGCATTATTTCTAGTCCAACCTTGTCATGATTCATTGTTCTCTGTATAGAGCATCTCTCTCTATCTTCATCAAATAACTCAGCGTTTAATCAATCCTCCCATTTCTGACATGAATATCATCCTCAAAGCACCTTAAATGCAATGCTAAATGCTTAAAGATAGCCATGCCCTTTAATCTCATCCACAGCCTTGGAAACCCAAGCTTAAAGTGGTTGCTCCACAGGCCAAGTCTCCAAACCTCAACTGGAATGGTAGAGGTGGGTTTGGTCCACCCTCACTATTTCCTTATTAAGCCACAATTTTTTTTTTTTTTCCCAAGATCCTTTACTGTCACCTGTTTACAGCATTTCCATTCTTAATTTGAATGGAGTTCCACTCAGCTGATCTGGGTAAAGGCTTCATGGTGACAAAACACCTACAAAATCAAAACAGGCTCCGAAGGAACCAAGCCCAAATGTCCTCAGGGTTGCTGTCCCATCTTCTTCAGGGTTCGATTAAGCTCTTCAAATTTGTGTATCTGATGGATGAAGAAATCCCCATAGCGCCTGTTATTAAGCCACTTTTGTGAGATGCTATTTGCATTCTGTGCTACATCAGTTACAATGGCAATCAGCTGCTATTAATAAAGATTAGGTAGCTGAATGTGGCGGTGCACACCTGTAGTCCCAGCTGCATGGGAGGCTGAGGCAGGAGGATAACAAGTTTGATTCAAACTTGGTGAGACCCTGTCTCAAAATCAAAAACAAAAAAGGACTGGGGATGTAGCTCAGTGGTAAAGTGCCCCTGCTTTTAATCTCCAGTACCCACCACTGCATACACACACAAAGAGCAGACAGAATTTAAACAAGATAAAAGTTCATTTTCTTCTTTTTCATAAGTTAGTCTGCATCTGAGAAGCGCTATGGTGACTCAAGGACCACTCAGGACTCAGGGTCCTTCTCTCTCTTTGCTTTTCAGATTCCTGCCCATAAGAGCTTCTTATAGATCAGGATGGCTGCTGGATTTCCAGCTCTCAAATCAGTTTTCCATGCCAAATGCAGAAGAAGTAATAGACAAAACTGCCTGGGCCAAAACTATCTCTTAAACTATTCCAGAAACTTCACCCAGAAAATTCTACTTACTTCTCTCTCATCAGAATTGAGTGGCAAAGCTGCATGGAATGCTAAAAATGCAAGTTTCCAGCTGGTCTTCCTGAGCTCCCACTTTCAGTTTGAATTCTGCTCCCATGGAATACAGAAGAGTGGGTAGAGGAAAGACAACAGGCAGTCTGGTTACCTATGTCACTTTTATTTCTTGGCTTCTTACTGCTTTCAGGTTTGGGGAGGCATCAAGGCTTCCAAGGGCCCCTCACTCATCTTGACTGAGTTCTCAAAGTCATTGAAAGTCATGAGATCACATTTGTTATCTCTTGTTACTATAACAAATCACCACAATGGAGCAGTTTTAAACAATTTACATTTATTATCTTTTTTTTTTTTTTTGGACCAGGGATTGAATCCAGAGGTGTTTAACCACTGAGCCACATCCCTAGCCCTTTTTTATATTTTATTAGACACAGGGTCTCACTGAATTGCTTACGGCCTTGCTAAGTTGCTGAGGCTGGCTTTGAACTTGTGATTCTCCTGCTTCAGCCTCCAGAGCCGCTGGGATTACAGGTGTCCACCACTGCGCCTGGTCCCACATTTATTATCTTGTAGTTGTGGAGGTCAGGAGCCTGAAACAGGCTCCACAGGACTGTGCTCCTTTCTGTAGGCTCTGAGGGAAGCATTTCCAGACACTTCCCCAGCCTCCAATGACATCCTGCATTCCTTTGTTTATGGTTTCCTCCCTCATCATCGTGACTAGCCTCAAGTATCTTCAAATCTTCCCTCTGCCCCTGCTTCCCTTGTCACATCTCCTTCAACTCTGAGTCTCTTGCCTCCTTCTCTCTCTCTTTTTTTGAGGACAATTTAGCTATACAGAACAATGGGTTTCAGTATGGCATATTTGTACATGCGTATCACATACTTTGCTCATATCCGTCCCCTATTATTCTTTTTACCCTTCCCTCCCTCCTCCTGATTCTCTTTCCCTTCCTCCAATTTTCATGTTATCTCCCTCCCCTGCCCCACCCCCAGTTTCCACATATGAAAGAAAACACGTGATACTTGTCTGAGCCTGGCTTGTTTTGCTTAACATTATGATCTCCAGTTCCATCCATTTTCCTGCAAATAGCATGACTTCATTCCTTACAGTCAAATAATACGCCTTTGTGTATATATGCTACATTTTATTTATCCATTCATCAGTTGATGGGCACCTAGGTTTATTCTGTAAATTGGCTATTGTGAATTGTGCTGCAATAAACACGGGTATAGGTATTCCTACAGTATGCTGACTTTAGTTCCTTCAGGTATACACTGAAGAGTGGTATAGCTAGATCATATAGTAGTCATATTCTTAGCTTTTTGAGAAACCTCCATGCTTTTCTCCATAGTGGCTATACCAATTTACATTCCCACCAACAGTGTATGAGTGTTACTCCACTCCACCCCAGCTGCATATCTTCACCAGCACATGTTGTCGTTTGTACTCTTGAATGATTGCCATTCTGATTGGGGTGAGACTGAATCTCAATGTAGTTTCGATTCACATTTCTCTGATGGCTCAAGATGTTGAACATTTTTTCGTATAATTATTGGACATTCATACTTTTTCTTTTGATAAATATCTTTTGATCATCTTAGTAACATACACCTGTAATCCCAGCCACTTAGGAGGCTGAGGCAGGAGGATCTCAAGTTCCAGGTCAACCTAGACAACTTAGCAAGACCCTGTCTCAAAATAAAAAAATAAAAGGCAAGATGTCCACCAAAGAAAAAATGAATGCACAAAGAAAAAGTGATACATATACACAATGGAGTTTTATTCCTCCATAAAGAAAAATGAAGTTATGTCATTTGTAGAAAAATGGATAGAACTTGAGAGCATTAAGCAAAATAAGTCAAACTCAGAAGATCAAGGGTAATATGTTTTCTCTCATGTATGGAAGCTAGAAAGAAAAAAGGAAAAGAAAGATTTTGTGTGTGAGGGGGTGTCTCATGAAAATTGAAAGGAGATCAGTAGAATAAAGGAAAAGGCCTGGAGGGCCAAATTATATTGTTGTATTGTGTGCATGTACAGATATGTAACAACAAATCTCACCATTTTGTGTAACTATAAAGCATGAATAAAAATAGGAAAAAAATAAAAAGTTTTGGGTGTTTGGGGGATGTAGCTCAGTATTAGAAGTAGAGTATCCCCAGGTTTAATCCTTAGTACCAAAAAAAAAAAAAAAAAAAAACATAAAAAAAAAAATAATATAATTATTTATTTATTTATTTTGGTGTACATGTACCAATTCACAGATGGTGTGACTCTTCTTTGTGTACAACCAGAGAAACAACAGCTGTACTCCATTTATTTATTTATTTATTTATTTATTTATTTTGGTGTTAATTTTTTTGCATTGTTTATATATTCTAGAAATTAATCATTTTTGTTGGGAAAGTAGCTGGCAAAGTTTTTCTCCCATCTGTACCTGTCTTCCTCTTATAAGACCCTTGTGATGACCTTGACCCACTCCCATGATCCAGGATCATTTCCCATCTCAAGGTATCTAAGTTAATTCACCTTCAAAGTTCCTATTGCCACGCAAGGATTTGCATCACAGGTTCTTGCCACTAAGACATGGATGCCTGTTGCTGACCACAGTGATGTTATGGGGTTTCCCCTGATTTCTCCAGAGGTCCCCTTTACTCTTCCAATTTAGCCATTTCACATAATTTGTCTCCAACAGCACCTGTCAGACCAGGGGCCAGGGAGGCGGGCAACTGTGAGAAGGAATGCAGGACCAGGGGCCAACTGGTCCAGCAGAGGGCTTCTGCATTTAGACAGAGTGGACTTCCCTGCAGGTGGCTTTTGGCTACAATACTGGGGAAAGACTTGGATCTTAACCTCCACTTTCTCTTGTTTGCATGGATCTGGGGAGAGGGGACTGCTCCTCTGCCTCAGTCAGAGCCTGATAAGGCAGAACTGTGATGCAACTTAAGTGTCCCAAACCAGGCTCCAGGTCTACTGAGAGCACACCTGAGCTTCATCCATCCATTGATTTGGGCAGAGAGAGTGCATCCCAAACAGAAAGAGCACCAGTTCTTGGCTACCTTCCCTTCTTTCTCATGGGAAACACAGGATTACTGAAGCCTTTTTAGTTTGCAGTCTTTCTCTCACTCACAGTTTCCTAGCTCCTTATTTTCTGGTTCTAAACAAGAGGATGAGGATACCAGTATGAATATCGTCCATCACCTGCCCAGCAATGCCCACACAGGGAATCTTTGAGGCTACATCCAGTCTTCTGGACCCATCTGCTATAAGTATGACTTCTCAGCTCTATGGGATTGGGTCCATCTCCTACCCAGGGCCTCAATGCCTTTGTCCTTCCTAGTTTCAGACTCTCATCCTCCAGTGTGCAGCAGGACTGTGTCTGCAACTCATGTTAGCTCCAGGTTCCTCTCTGTGCAAGGCAAACAATACTTCTCCAGGCTCTGGCTACAGCCTCTGATTCAGTCCAGCAGCTACTCCAAGTGTGGTCCTGGACCAGTAGCTTCAGCATCACCAGGGAGTTAGTTAGAAATGCACAGGCTCAGGCCCACCTGGACCTCCCAAATCCTAATCTTCCTTTTGCAATGCTTCCAGGTGATCTGTATGCAAAATCCAATGTGAGAGTCACTGGTCTGACTTTGGAAACCAACTCACCTCTTAGAGACTCCCTTTCTTCATCTGTTAAGGGAGAGGTCTGATCACAGGAGCCCATGGCTCTTCCACATGGCTCTGCCTTTTAAATAAGTTTAAGAAGAGACCATCTTCCATGAGCAACACAAACCAAAGACAGAACAGCAACCAGACCAGTGCCTGAATGGCTGAACTTCTAAACATAATCTGGGATGAAATATACTATTGCTATTTCATCTGCCATGAAATACACTATTGCTATGTGTGACATGGTCATTTATGGGGACTATCCCACCTTCCTCTGGGTCATGCCTTCTGCCTGGGTAATGGCAAGAGCTTCCTCAGTGGTCTCCTGCTTCTGACCTCTATAAGTGGCTGGAGAGGACCTTTGAAAGCCCACATCATACCAAGCACTGGAGCCCTGGCCACTCAGTTAAAGTCTGAGTCCCTTCACTGGAATCCCTTGCCCCTTCTACTCTGGTCTCATTCATCTTATCTTTGGCAGCCCTGGCCTCCAGCTGGCCTTTGACCGCCCCCACCCCCAGGTCATTGCACACCTGTCCTACATCCTGGGAAGCTACTCTCAAGGCCCTGCTCCCTAAGGTCTTTGCTAGAATCTCACCATCTCCAAAGACCACTCATCTAATATTGAACCTTGCTTCCCACCATCCCATTCTCCTGGCTCCTTTTATCCTACTCTAATACTTCATTTATCCACAGAAATTCTCCCTTTCTAACACAGTGCATTATTTATTTCCATGAGTATTATTTTTTTGGCTGTTTTCCCATGCTAGAAACGTAGTCCCAAGGACTGGGATTCTTGTCTGTTTCTGTTCACAAATGTTTCTTGGCACCTGGGTAAGTTTGGCACAAAGCAGACACACACTCAGTGTTTCTGAGAGTAATGAGTGACTCATTCATCTAAGTCTCAGGGGATAGGCCCCACCAGGTGCCTCATGAGTCCCTGGGTGATGTCTGAAGGGCGTTTGTGACCAAAGAGTGACATTCTCCTGAATATCTTGACATGGCCACGGACGGGACAGGAAGGAAGTCTTTTACTACAAGATGCTGTCCCTATAAGATGGTGGCAGTTCCTACTATTCCATCCATGACTCAGCACATTCTAACATCAGAGGTGCCTCTACTTGCCCTGCATGGTGAAACATGCCTATAATCCAAGCCTCTCAGAAGGCTGAGGCAGGAGAATTTCAAGTTCGGGGCCAACCTAGGCAATTTAGTGAGACCCTGTCTCAAAATATAAAGCAAAAAGTACTAGGGACATAACTCAGTAGTAGTGTCCTTGGGTTCAGCCCTCAGTATTAAAAAAAGAGAAAAAAAAATAGAAGAAAAGAGTGCCTCAGTTCAAAGTCTTTCTGCACGGCTGACCCAACTTGAGACTGCCCAATTGGATGCTTGACCAGCAGAAGTAATACATTCAAGTGACCCTTACAAGGCTCCTATAGCCATTGGGACAGGAGATGCTGGTCCTACTCTGCAGGGCACCTGGATGGTCCAATTGGAGTTTCTGGATGGTGGGCAGATGGCTGGGCTACCCTGTTCTGCAAAGCTTTTTCCTTTCTGAGCCTGATTTTTGTTGCTTTTCCTTTTCACTGACTCCTCTTGCTCTGTTTATGGCTCAGGATACCAGATACAGCCTGGTCAACCCCACAAGCCTTATTTGTGATTGATAGGAGGGCAATAGAAAGGGGCTGTTGACATGCCTGAGACTGGAAGATGATCCCTGAGTGGCACAGTGGTTGTAATTAATAACAATGATATTCCCCTCCCGGAAGAGGATCCTGAAATTGTGGAGTCCCAGAGTGAGACTGTGGAGCCCTGGAGACACATGGCAGTGGTCTCCCAGCGTGTTCTAGATTGTCATGTGGCGAAGCCTCCATTTCTTGGGCTGTGCTTCCTCTGAAGCTCCCAGGACACATGAAGGCCAGTTGACCAATCAGTCCCTTAAGAAAAAGTAAATTATCTTCACCCCTCAAGTCAGTTCTGGGTCTTCTGTCTTCCATTTACCTCACCTGACTTCATTGACTGGCCAGCTGGTGAGCTTTCTCCACTGGGAAATGAAAAGCCTTTGTCCCCCACCTGCCATGACCCCCAAATACTTCCAGACTCTTACAGGTCTTTACCCATCATCCCTTCACCCCTGCAGGAACAATCCAAAAGGTGTTCCTTTACCCATGTGAGTAAAGGAACTCAGCTGTACCTCAGCTGGGATGTCAACCTATGCTACTCTTCATAGGGATTGCTGTAACAGTTGTCCCCTGTCCTGGATGTGTTAACTGCACAAACCTGCAGTAGGCACCAACAGATCTGAGGCATCATGCCTGGCTCAGTGTGTGAGTTTCTCTGTGAAATGTTCCTAGACAGAGACCACTAACTGTATGGGTTGAGCATCTTCAGTTTTCCAAGGGATCTGTGCAGTGGGTATTCTAACTTACACTCCACCCACAGCACTTGGGGTTTACAGGACCCTCAGAGGAGCTGTCCTCATGGATAGTACATGATGAATAATAGGGGAGAGATGACGGGATCTAAGGGACATGCTAGAATCTGGAGAGGGAGATGCAGAGGTGGGAGAGGAAGTTGTCCTTCACACTGTAGTGACAAACATATGGAATTCATTACCCAGAGATCATGCAGGTCAACCATATAAATAGGTTTAAGAAAGATTGACAGTCTCATCACAACAGATGGGCGATGGGGTCATTAAGAAGAGTAATTTCATCTTTAAGTCTTCTTTGTTAATTTTTCCCATTGCAAATACATTTTCACTAAAATTAGGAACACCAAGTGAAACAGAATAAAAAATTAAATATATCCACGTATCGAGATATGACTGCTGCCTTTTAATTCTGTTTACCTCCAGTCTTTATCTATGCAAATGATTATTTGTATAATTGAAGCTGCTCTATAGAAACAACTTAATGATTTGCCTTGTAATTCTATATTATATAATAAATACCTCACCAGGGTATATAATATTCTTTGCAGCCATTAGTGAAATGTCTCTAAAATAGTCCAAGGGTATTTGGATTATTTCCAAACATACTGTGACAAATAATTTTGTATATAGATTTTTTTGACATATTTAAACTTATTTCTTTTGACTATATTTTATCTATTAAGAATTTTCTTTGGCAAGACTTGCTGATGTGATTACTGGTTAAAGGATCTGAACATCAGGTTAAAATGTAAGAATATCTCTCATAGTTCTTAATACATGTAGGGACCCAACTTGACATGACCATAACCCTCTTGATCATAATGGCCATTTTGCCCTCCAGGTGACCCTGGCATACCTCCCAAACCTTATAGGACAAACAAAATCTTTAAGATAAGCCAGTCGAGCATGTTGTACTGGCCACCGATGCCAGACCCTTTCTTAACTGATGCTTGACAAGTTAATAGTTTTTGAGAAAGGCCAGGTACATTCTGGTTGGCCACAGCCCACCTTTGTCTAGCTTAGCATATAAACCTTTCCTCCTGTCTTGGAGTGTGGGGATCCTCCTGTCTTGCTGCTGCCCAAGACACATTTCTGCCTGTAAGATTCTAGTAAATTATACTTTTTGCAATCCTGAACCTGTTTCCCTCTTTCTTTGGTGGTTTGGAATTTCTCACCTTTGGCAGCTGGTTCTTGTATGCCAGGACTGGATTTTTCCAAAACAGCACATGTCCAAACTGCTGTTAAAAATAGTTGACCACAATGAGATATCACATTATCCCAATAAGAACGGCTATTTTCTAAAAGGCTAAAGATAACATGTGTTGGTAAGGATGTGAAGAAGAGGGAATGCTTCACCCTGTTGGTGGGAATATAAGTTAGGGTAGTCATTATGGGAAATAATATGGAAGTTCCTCAAAAAATGAAAAACAGAACTATCATATGATCTGGCATTATCATTACGAGGCTTATCTCTAAAGTAGATGAAATGAGTATGTTAAAGAGATACCTGCCCTCCATGTTCATTGCCACACTATTCACAGCAGCCATGATATGGAATCAACTTGGGTGTCTGATGAATGGACGAAAAAAAAAATGGTAAACATACACAATGGAATACCATTCAGCCATGAAAGAATGAAATTCTGTCATTTGTGACAACATGAATAGAGCTGGAGACCATTGTGTGAAGTGAAGAAAGCCAGGCACAGGAGGAAAAGTACCACCTAACCTCGTTCATGAGGAACTAAAAGAACTGATGTCATAGAAGTTAAGAGTAGAATGGTGGTTATAGAGGCTGAGGAGAATAGGGAAGGGTGGGAGGGTTGATCAATGGGTGCTGAATTATATCAGATGAAAGCCAGAAATCCTGGCATGCTTATTGCGTATATGGTGGCCACAGATAACAATTAGGTACTGTAGAGTTCAAAAAGCTAGAAAAACGGATTTTGAATGTTTTCACCAAATAAATGACAAGTATTTGAGGATTTGAAAATGTTCAACCTGATTTAAACATTATACAGTATTTACATGTATAGAAAAATCACATGGTTCCCTATTCATATGTACAAATTTTATGCTTTTATGTTTTTGTGTGCCAACTAAAAAAATAAATTTTAAATTTTAATTTTAAACTGAACTACAAAAAATAGTGGTACTATTTATACATCTGCCAGTGTGTGTAGTTCCCTGATTTTACCACTTTATGTGTTGTATTATTTAAAAAATATTTTGTTAATTTTGAAGGCAATGAAAATATATCATTATTTCAATATTTATTTCTTTCATTAAATCTCGAGGGGGTTGACCTTTTCCCCACGTGTATGTTCCCTGGTTCTTTTTCTTCTGTTGTGAACTACCTGTGTCTATTCCTCACCTATCTATCTACCCACCTTCTGCCAGGTGCGGTGTTGCATGCCTGTAATCCCATCGGCTAGGGAGGCTGAGGCAGGAGGATTGCAAGTTCGAGGCCAGCTTCAACAATGTAACAAGCTAGACTCTACCTCAAAATAAAAAAATAAAAAGGGCTGGGGATGTGGCTTAATGGGTAAGCTCCCCTGGGTCAATTCCCAGTACCAAACAATAACAATAGTGACAGTAATAATAATAATAATAATAATAATAATAACAATACAATAATAATAAAAATAAATACCCAGTTACTGTTTCATTTCCCTACTATCGCCCAACATACCCACACCATATTGCTGCCCAGTAGCACAGATGCCCTTAAAAATGTGACTACTAACCAACAAGAAAATATCTTGCACTGATTTTCTTTGTTGTCTTCTCCTTCCTGAAGCTCTCTCTGCATCAGATTCACCCTTTATGAGCTGGGTCATGTTTATTTTACTTTTCACTTCAATTTATTAAAATAAGAGAGTTTCTGTTTTTACTAACAGCCCACTTCCTGCCTCCTCCCCCAAGGAAAACACTGATAATTGGCATTTCTGTCTCCGGAAAGAAGCTTGCTTGGGAGCAGGCTGTGCCCCAAAGACCCTCCACAGCCTCGTTAATCAAATCCAAATGGACTGCAGCAGGGCCCAGCCCCAGTGTCTTTGTACAGCTGGAGTCATGTTGCAGTGACGGGGAGCAACCTAGACAGAACACGTCACCGATGCACAGTAGAGGGGCGGCCTGCCCTTGTCTTGCAGGAGTTGCTGATGGATGCAAAGCTGAGGAAGACAGTGGTTATGGGGTGCTGAACACCCACCTCATTAGTCATCCTGCACTGAGGAAAACACTCCCACATAGTGCTTCCAACCACCCCATCAATTAGGAACCATCTGGTCCGTTTTGTAGGTAGGGAGGCCAAGTAGGATGGAGTAATTTACCTTTGTCTCCCAACCAGAGAGGCCTGGGTAAGGACTTGATCCCACCTCTGTCCTCTCAGATGGGCGGAAGAGAGAAAGCTACACCCAGCAGACATCCATATACCTGAGAAGACTCTGCACAATTGTGTCCTGTGGCTGAACATCAAGGAAGACACTGCTGTAGCCGTTCCAGCCCTAAAGCATTCCGGGAGAAATTTTTCCTTTCTAGCCCGAAAGTTTCACCCATTTTGGTGAGAACAAAGTGAATAACTAAGAAGCAGTGGAAACTGGTCTTATGGAACATAAACTTCATTCATTCATCCATTCAGCAAACATGATTTTTACGTGGCATATTTTAAACTAACATACATAATGTTGGACTTCTTGTATTTATTGCTGTCAATTTTTAACATGTATAGATTTATGTGACCAATGTGACAGTTAGGACACAGAACCAGTCTACCCCAAATTCCCTCTTACTATTCTTTTTTTTTTCAATTTTTTTTTTTTCAGTTTTTACAGACTGCAGTTTGATTCACTGTACACAAATAGGGTACAACTTTTCATTTCTATGGTTGTGCATGATGTAGATTCATACCATTCATGTACTCATACATGTACATAGGGTAATGAGGTCTGTCTCATTCCACCCATTTTTCATACCCCTGTCCCCTCCCCCTCTCATTTCCCTCTACATAATCTAAAGTTCCTCCATTCTTCTCTCATCCCCTCAATCCCCAACCCAATTATATATCATCAACCACTTATCAGGGAAAACATTCAGCCTTTGGTTTTTTGGGATTGGCTTATTTCACTTAGCATGATATTCTCCAATTCCATCCATTTATCTGCATATGCCATAATATTATTATTCTTTATAGCTGAATAATATTGCATTATGTAATATACCACAGCTTCTTTATCCATTCATCTGTTGAAGGGCATCTAGGTTGGTTCCACAGTCTAGCTATTGTGAATTGAGCTGCTATAAACATTGATGTGGCTGCATCACTGTAATATGCTAATTTTAAATCCTTTGGGTATAAACCGAGGAGTGGGATAACTGGGTCAAAAGGTGGATCCATTCCAAGTTTTCTGAGAAATTTCCACACTGCTCTACCAATTTGCAACTCCACCAGCAATGTAAAAGTGTGCTTTTTTCCCCACAGACACACCAGCATCTATTATTGTTTTTGTTCTTGATAATAGTCATTCTAATTGGAGTAAGATGAAATCTTAGAGTTGTTTTAATTTGCATTTCTCTAATTACTAGAGATGTTGAACAATTTTTCATGTATTCATTAATCACCTGTATATCTTCTTCTGTAAAGTATCTGTCCAGTTCCTTGGCTCATTTGTTGATTGGGTTCTTTGTATTTTTGGTGTAAAGTTTCATAAGTTCTTTATAAATTTTGGAGATTAGTGCTTTATCTGAAGTGCGCATGGAAAAGATTTTCTCCCACTCTGTAGGCTCTCTTTTAGCATATTAATAATATCCTTTGCTGAGAAAAAGCTTTTTAGTTTGAATCCATCCCATTTATTGATTCTTGCTTTGATTTATTGTGCTTTGGAAGTCTTACTATTCTTTTTACTCATTGCACCTCCCAACACTTAGCAGCCAAGAGTTTTGTGCTAACATACTTTTGTCTTATAAATGGAATCACACCTGTTGAGATTGGGTTCATTCATTTAGTAAAATGTCTTTGGGATTCATCCGGTTACATGGATCACTGGTCCATTCCTTTTTATCACCGATAGTGTTTCATTGGACTTCTGGGTTGTTTCTAGTTTTTGGTGATTATGAATAAAACTTCTATAATCATTTGCATACAGCTTTAGAATAAACACCCTAAATCTCTTAAGAAATTTCTTTACGGAAAATACTCAGCAGTAGGATTGCTGAGTCATAGGGTAAGTGTATATTTAACGTTACATGAAAATGCTAAATTGGTACCCAGAATAGCTCTACTATTTCACATTTCCACCAGCATTCTACAGTGCCTGTGGTTCTACACCCTCATCAGCACTTGATATTGCCAAGTGACAGATATTGTCTATATTTATTTAGCCATTGCAATAGAGTTACAGTGGCATCTCCTGGTGATTTTAATTCCCTTAATGGCGAATGATGATGTCCCTTCTGTGTGGCCTTAATTCCTTATTAGCTACTGCTGCTATGTTTTCACCACTCTGGTGGTTAATCTGGATTCTCAATTTGGTTGGATTAAGAGACTTCTTGGTGTATCGATGAAGGTGTTTCCAGAGATGATTGTATTGTGTGACAGAAAATCAAGTGGGGAGACCTGTGCTGAATGTGGGTGGTTTTAGTTCAATGGGCTGGGGCCCTGCATGGCAGGAGGGGGAAAAGAAGGAGGAAGCCAATGCTCATGGAGGCACCAATTTTTGCTGAGATTGCTTGGGGACACTGGACTCCAGCTCCTTCACTCTGACCTGAGATTCTCCAAGGAGTTTCCAGGTCTTCAGTCCTGGACTGAGGCTACATTATTAGTCCTTCTTCTTTTGAGACTCTAACTTTTTGGACTAAGTAGGTACTGCTTCCTCCAGCTCTCCTGTCTGCAAATAGCCATTGTGGGACTACCCACCTTCTGGTTGTGTAGGCCAATCAAATAACTCCCCTTTCTACATAATAATTTTATTTATATATATACATATCACTTATTATAGAATGTATAGATGTGTATATGTGTGTGTATATATATTGCACTTATTGTATTCAATATGCATATTCTTAATATTGCACTCAATATATTTATTCTGTTTCTTATGTTCTTCTGGAGACCCCTGACTAATAACACCTGTACATTCTCTATGGTGAAACATCCCAGTCTTTATTTTACTTTATTTATTTATTTATTTATTTATTGGTGCTGGGGATTGAACCCAGGGCCATGTGCATGCGAGGCAAGCATTCTACCAACTGAGCTATATCCTCAGCCCATGTCCAGGTCTTTTAATTGATTTTTTTTCCAGTGGGAGTGATTGAACCCACAGGTGCATTATCACTGATCAACATCCCAATCCTTTTTTAAAATTATTTTTTACTTTGAGACAGAATCTTGCTCAGTTGCCAAGGCTGGCCTCAAACTTGTGATCCTTCTGCCTCAGTCTGTGGTATAGCTGGGATTAAAGCTTGACTATTTTTTAATTAGGAATAATTACTGCTTAGTTTTGAGAGTTCTTTATATATTCTGGAGTATTTTGTCTGATTTGCAAGACAAAACTGATTGATGGTCCATGGGATACAGGCCAGTGCTAGGACCACAGCCTGCAACCCAAGTAAGACCAGCCTGGGAGCCTCCACATTGGGCTAAGGCTCCACACTGAGGACTGGGAGGAGGGCTTTGGCAGCACATAGGACACATCCATTCCAGCCTTTTCAGATGAGATATTTCTGAGTCAAGGTTTATGGTGACTTCCCACCTAGTTGTGTGTGTTCTACCTCTTTATGTGCCATTTATTTCTTACCACTCCCCATTTGGGCCCTATAGTTGCCAACCCCATCCCAATGATCCACATCTTACAGAAGAGATGGTTGGTATTCGGCCCTCACCTGGTTGGAATTCCAGCAGCACTCTGAGGCCTGACTCCCCTGCCCTCAGCACTTTCTTTCCTAGGTTTTCTCATCTGTACATTCTGTGTTCCCTTTACCTCCCTGGCTGCTCTTTCTCTGATACCCCACAGAGAAGGCAGCAACCTTCTCAGAAGAACTCCAAATTCTGAAATGTCCCCAGATTCCTGTCTCTGGCCCTGTTCTCTATTTTCTCTCCATTCTATGGGTCAACTAGATAATAACCATGTTGTAGAATATCAGGCTTGTGAAAGGTCTGGACCTCTGGCTTGGTTCCTGACACAATTATCCAACTGCAAACCATGAATCTTTGCTTGGATGTTAAATAGACAGGGCTGTCATGGCAAGAAGAGCTCCTACTTTCTCCCACCAATTCTTACCCAATATATCTCAGTCTTAGGATTATATTGACTTCTGTTTTCTCTTCACACCCTATATCTGTGAATTCTTCCACAGCCTATCTTGGGTTAAGTCACAGTCTCACAGTCTAGCCCTAATTCTAGTCCATATCTTCCTTGGGAAGAGTTGCCTGATGAATCTTCCTGCTCCCCATAGCCCCTGACCTCCCATGGTCCCCTCTCCAGCCAAGCAAGAGCCAGAGCAACACAGATCTCATCTCAGGACATCACATTATTCCCATGTCTTCCCTCCAGTCTGATGTTTACCACCATCCGTGAGGACCAACTTATTGGGGCCTTGCTAGGTCTCCTTTCTCCCTCCTATTTTCTCTCTCTGCTCCCCCAGATGTTTAGCCTTCTCATTAGGAAGTTTTCACTCAAACATTTCCTTGTCTTACTATTATGACTCTCCTTCATGAAATTTCTATCCCACTATCCATTTTATCTTCTTTGTAGCATCTGTTACTTCCTGAAAGTATCTCTTTGTTATTGGCTTGTTTATGTGTCTATTGTTTGTTTCTCCCTTCTGGAAGTCTCCTTTTGGGAGGCAGGGACTCTGCTTTGCTCCTGCTGCCCCCCTCAGTGGTTAACCCAGTACTGAACACACAGATGCTTACACATCTCATGTTCCCTGTGCATGCTCCCTCAACACACATGAGGTTGGGGGTGGAGATGGTGTTGCTGGTGAGTTACATGAGATCAGTATGATCAGATGCTGGAGTAATAAAGGAAGGTAGGAAATCCAGGTCTAGGTGTGGAGGGCTTACAGCAGAGTGGGAAATCAGCTTTTCATTCTTGAAAACTAACTCTGGGTATGATTGGAGAATGGCAAGATCTCAGTAAGTTAGGAGAAAAGTTTTTAAAGTCCCAAGGAAATATTGCGATGTTTGAACTGTTGTATTAGAAATAAAGACCCAGTAGATTGGCAATTATCAAGAATACAAACAACAATTAATGTTGGTGAGGATGTGGGGGAAAAGGTACACTCACACATTGCTGGTGGGACAAATTGGTGCAACCACTATGGAAAGCAGTATGGAGATTACTCAGAAAACTTGGAATAGAACCACCATTTGACCCAGCTATCTCACTCCTCGGTTTATACCTGAAGGACTTAAAATCAGCATAATACAGTGACACAGTCACATCAATGTTTATAGTAGCTCAACTCACAATAGTCAAACTATAGAACCAACCTAGGGTCTTTAAGCAGATAAATGGATAAAGAAAATGTGGTGTACATATAAAATGGAATATTACTCAGCCTTAAGAAAGAATGAAATGATGGCATTTTCAGGTAAATGGATGGAGCTGGAGAATATCATGCTAAGTGAAATAAGCCAATCCCAAATAATCAAAGTCTGAATGTTTCCTCTAATATGTGGATGTTAATTCACAATAAGTGTGTGTGTGTTGGGGGGGTTGGCTAGGGAAAAATAGAGGGAATGACAGGAGGGGAGGGGGTTAGGAAGGATAGTAGAATTAATTGGGAATTATTACCTTATGTACATATATGATTACATGACCAGTGTGATTCTATATCATGTACAACCAGAAGAATGAGAAGTTATACTCCATTTATGTATGATGTTTCACCAAAATGCATTCTACTGTCATGAATAACTAATTAGAAAAAATTAAAAAATTTAAAAAGAAGCATAGAAAAGGAAATAAAGACCCAGATGAGAGGCAAAATCAAGAAATAACAAGGAGAACAAATCCATAGGATATTTAGGGTAAGAGATATGAGAAGATTCAGGGACCTAGGGACACAGGATTTGTTCCTGAAATGAAGGGTCAGTCATTTTCAATATCTTTGTACTCCTGTTCAACATTGGATTCAGGAAAGGATAAACTTCTGGGAGGGTGCTCTCCTCTTTTGGGAGATAGTGGAGTATCTGATCATTGTCTGCATGATTGTACCCAATGGCAAAGAAGTCACAGCGGATCTATGATCGTTTCTTCAGGCTGTATTTCGTCAGGTATGAAAATCAAAAGGAATGTCCATTTTAAACTTGCATGAGCCTTTGTCATGGTGTACGTGTCATTTTAGAGTTTCCTGGAAAAACATCTTCACTCCCCCACTGTTGGAGATGATTATAGTGACTAGTATTTTAAGCTTTTGAGATAAAATGATGGTAATCGTGATGTGAAAGTGTATCAGGTAGGCCTGGGTGCTCTGTTGAAATCCAGTTTCCTTTTTGAAACCATGTGTTTTGAGCTCACATTCTTGGAATTGATGACTGTAACTTAGGGCAATGAAGTTGTGTAATACATTTACAAAACACCAACTGTATTGTTTTCACAACTTCATCGCAGCGAGCTCATTTTGGAGACGCAGGTTCATCGGATTGAAAGACAAATCTGAGAAGCAGTAGAAGACCCTCAGCAGTGTTGCTCTAGTTTTATAATGTCCTGAAGAGCTAGAACAAGCTAGAGAAAATACTAGAAAAACTCCAAGAACATACACATGATCCTCAGAAAAATCACAATGAGAAAAGTTTCAACCCTCCTGTGTCTACCAAAGATCTCTAGGACCTCTGGGGCATAGAAAGAAAGAATGTTCTCTGGAAGAGGCTTTGCCTATGAGGCTGTGTGGCTGCTGGGCCCAGCCTGTCTTACTGTAGACACCAAGAACTTATAAACAGTGGCAGGGAGAAAATTAGATACTGTCTTCTCCAGGCACGTCCATCAAAGTGGAGGCAACTTGGCATCCTGGTGGGAAATGGAAGCCCAGCCCAGCCCTTCACCACTGGAGGGAGAAGGAACCCACTGGTCCCAGCCAGCCAGAGTCTTCCAGCCTCCTCTACTATCTCCATGTGAGATGAGGAGGCACTCAGAGCCACCCTCAATGGTAAGAACCAAAGTGAATGTGTTGATGGGAACTGTAGGGCTCTACTTCATTTTCTTTTTTGGATGAATGTGATTTAATATTTATTATTTTTTCCTCAAATTTTTATTTTAAAACCTATAAAATGAACAATTAACATGTTGAACACTTATGTAACCCTTCACCTTGATTCACCCAGTGTCAATGTTTTTCTACATTATCTTTCTCTCTGACTCTCCCTCGCCCTCCTATTCAGCTATGTACATATATATTTGTAATCATTTCAATCGGTGGGCAGCATCATGAAGCTTCACTGGTAAATGCATCACCAAGGACCTTCTTCTATATAGTTATAGGGCCATCATCATGTCTAAGATATTTAATTTTGATCCAAGTGTTCTCCTTTGTTCACAAAATATCTTTGATAGTTTTTTTTAAAATAAATTTTTAAATAAAATCTAAGATGCAGTCAAAGATCTCACATCATTTGAATGTCAAGTTTCTTTAGTCTCTTAATCTAGAACAATCTCCTTTACATTTTTATTTTTCATGATTTTGTTTGAATACAGTTATGTCTTAAACCAGTTAGGTCAACTAAGCTATGTGCCAGGAGTTTTGCACATGTCAGCATAATTTAAATGGTTTATTTTGAAGATTATTGTCCAACTAACTCCTTCATTACACATTAAATCCATCAAGGTAAGAATTTTCTCAAAGAGTTGATCATGTTTACTCATCCCCTTCCTTGGCACTTACCAGAGGGTAGATGGCAAAGAACTGCTTGTTGGATGAATTATTTCACTTAATTCCTGTGAATGCTCTATTAGCATCCAATGGCTGAAGGTGGAAGTTCAGGGCTGATAGTTGTGTTCAAATTGCTGAGAACTGGCAAGATGGGGATTGGCATATGACCTCTGATTTCAAGTCTAAATCTGTTCATCTTGGAGGTAGCCCATCCTTTTAGAACTTTAGTTTCTCTGTAAGGAGATTAAAGGCTTAAACTCTCTCATCTTGTAAATCCATCTCAGCTCTTGACGTGCTGAAAGTCCAAACATTCAGGAGCTTTAGTGGGCTTAGGTCCTTAAAGCCAGGACATGTTCAGACCTTGGCCTCCCATCCTGGCTCCAACACCTGCTGTCTGTGGCCTCATGACACATTGATACCTAGGAAATAAGGTATCAATAGGTACCTACTGGGGCTGAAGGAGGAGAAGATGGTGCAAAGCAACCAGAATAATACCTGGCACTTGGCCAAATGCTCCATAAAGAAGAAGGAGGAGTCATAAAATAGGGGAGCAGAGGACAGCACAGGCAAGAGGTGGACAAAACACACATCAAAACAGTCACCAAACGTCAATCTTTTCTGCTTAATGAAACCCATACTTTTTACGTATTTTCAAAATGCTAAGGCAAATGCACTGCCTCCTGTTCTGTACTGAGAACTCCAGCCAAGGAGGAAAGCATTGACCTTTGCTTCTTCCTAGTGATTGCTAGTTACAGGGTGCAGTGTCTGGAGACTTCAGAGAGCACCATTCAGAGCAAATGGAATGGAAACCAGATGTGGCCGGGAGCTGGACATGTAACTCATTCCTCCAGGGCAGCTCTTGTCAGCCTCTAACCAGGTTGTGACTCAGAAAATGAATAACAAAAAAAATTTTTGGCATACTTTTGGAATGATCAGGTGCAAACTTACAAGAGACTGATGAACTTACTTCCATCTTGTGACTAGTTTGGTATGCGTGTCTCCTGAGTTTCAGGGAAAATGAAAAGATTGTTTTTTAGATGTTATTAGTCCCTTAGAATTAATATCTAAATTTAAACATTTCTGGTTTCATAAACTTTAAATTATTTTTGATTTCAAGAAAACAAGTCTCTTTTTGCTGATGAGCAACTGTGAATTTCAGACCTGTGTCTAATACTATACGAAAGATTTCAGGAATGAAACCTTTATAGTTCTTCCTAAGAATGTTGGTGACCAGGACATTGCTGAAAAATGAAACCTACAGAGGGTGTCACAAGTTTAATGGGGAAACTCAACAATATTAAAGCAGGTTAGAGAATTGATGGGCAATGGAGCTACCTGAATACAACTGTTAAAAAACTGTAAAAAATAAAAAAAGAAATAGAAAGATGATGGAAGCCAGATTGTGGAAAATAGAAGAAAAGCAGTAAGGGAGAACATTCGCTGATGGAATAGTGGGTGGGGAAAGTGGGCCAACAGGTGTGAAAGTCAAAGATGAACCCAGGTTTCTGGCTTGAACTGTTGGGTGGATGGTTATACCAGTGATTCTAAGAAAAAGTTCAAGAACAAGGAGCACTTTGGGAAAAATTACGCAGCCTTTTGAAACCTTAGTTTCCTCTACTGTAAAATGATGGAAATATCATACATAGTCACATATTGCCCACTGATGGGGACTACTTTCCAAGACCGGTGCTGTCAGGTAGCTTCATCTTTGGGTGAACATCACAGACAGCACTCACACAAGCCTAGTGGCATAGGCCAGTCACTCCTTGTGACGTCAGCAAGAGGTGTGGAAAACACGAGATGTGTAAGGCTGCTGTGGCTTAACTTTTATAGTGAGCTTTTAAAAATGTGTAAGTAGCTGTATATTCTAAAATAAGGATAAAAAGTGTAGTTTAGTAAATGCATTAACCAATAATATAGTCATTTATTATCAAGTATGAGGTGCAGTATATCATTGTGTGTGCTTTACTTTTGTGTCATTGGTAGCACAGGAGGTTTGTTGCAGAAGTATCACCACAAACACATGAGTTTTTTTGTTGTACTATGATGCTACAATGGCTGTGATGTCTCTATATCATATATATCATAGGAATTTTTCAGGTCCTACATAACCTTTTTTTTTTTTTTTGGTACTAGGGATTGAACTCAGGGGCACTCAACCACAGAGTCATATCCCCAGTCCTAGTTTGTATTTTATTTAGAGACCGGGTTTCACTGAGTTGCTTAGCACCTCACTTCTGCTGAAGCTGGCTTTGAACTCATGATCCTCCTGCCTCAGCCTCCCAAGCTGCTGGGATTACAGGCGTGCAACACCGCGTCCAACAGATCCAATGTAGTCTTATAGGACCACCGTTGTATATATGGCCTGTCATTGACTAAAATATCATTAAGTGACACATGAGTTATGCTCTATAATTATAAACATTGGAAAGCTTTAAAAAATATTGAAAAGTGCCTAGACTATAAACTGATTCATAAATGCTCCTTTCTATTATCTTGCTTCTCCTCCCAGCCCTGCTCTTTCCTACCCAGTGGCAGGAACCAAGGCCTTTCTCTCCCAGTCAAGCTTCTGGCCCACATGGCATCAGAGCATTTCAGCCATTCAGGCTGGGCTAGGCCTTAGCATGCTACCATGTTGGTCAGTGAGTTAAACCATCATCATGCTCATCTCCAGCAAAGGCGTGGTTGGAATTCAGGCATTTCATGATGTGGAAAGATAATATTATTAAAATTTTTAAGAAATTAATCAAATTTTTCTTGTCCTCTCCCCCCACTTATCCCTTTTTCTTTCCCTTTTCCTCATACAAATAGCCAGATCTTTACTGTAGCCAAGAAAGGGTGTGATCATTGGAAAGCAAAGACAGCAAGAAAACAACAAATCTTCTGAGATGGACTGTCTTTGGATTTTCCAAAGCAAATCATTCCAAGTATTAAGAATATAGGGAATAATAGAAACACACACACACTTTTACAACCTTTGTGGAGGACTGTGAAGGAAAAAGAGAACTCTGTCTCCTTCTATCTACTTACCCCTGGGTTATGGATGGAAGAAACATATATGAGGGATGTAGACGTATGTATATCCATGAGAGACAGACAGACAGACAGATGGATAGACACAGAGACAGAGACAGAGACAGAGAGAGGCATCTCCTGAGGCCCTGGTTCTCCAGGAAATTGGTGAGACTCCAGAAACCTCATCATGCAGCTGACCGACCAACAATGACCACAACTGTAATGGTTAATTTGAATTGTCACCTTGATTGGATTAAGATATGCTGATGATTAAGAGGCTTCTGCGTGTGTCAATGAGGGTGTATCTAGGAATGATTGGAATGTGGGATAGTGAACTGAAGTTGAGCCCTCCCTAAGCATGGGCAGCACTGCCCAAAAGGATGCAATAAAAGTTGGAAAAACAAGGAAGCAGATGCAGATGCAAGCTTGACTCTTCTTGAACAGGTTCTTGATTGCTGCTTTGATTGTCTGAGGAAATTGGACTCTCACTTCTTCACTCTTCCAAAGCGGACTCTGCCAGTGATTCTCCAGGGAGTTTCCACAAGCTTTACCAGATCTCAGACTAGGGTAGCACTGTTGATCCCTCTTGTTTTGGGACTTACGCCTCTTGGACTGCGCAACTGCTGGTTCTTCCAGCTCTTCAGCCTGTGGATGGCGATTGTGGACTATCCAGCTTCTGGTCATGTAAGCCAATCTAGTAAATCCTCTTTTTATAATCATACTTCCTGTTGATTCTGTTCCTCAAGAGAACCCTATTACAACGACAAAAAGAGCTTCCCTTCTGTGGCCAGATTCCTGGTAGCAACCATAGTCAAGGCCCTCTACTATGCTGTGCCCTGGTGGTGCAGGTGGATGGAGACAGGAGTACAGATCACATGACACTGGTTCTGAGCACCACCAGGACTCAGAGCACAAGGAAATGGCTGCTGCAGCATCCAGGAAGCACACCCTACCTGGGCCTAGTACATCCCATGGTACATGAAGCTCTGTGTACAAAGTGGTAGATGTGCATGATGGAAGAAGACTTTATCTGGAAAGAGATTCCATTTCAAAAGTGAAATGGGGCTCATCTAAAATGATCTATGTCATGAGGATAAATTGGTTATGAATATATTACACTTTACATAGTGCGTTCCTTAACTTCTAAGAGAGTAGAGACCTAGAAGGCCGTGGTTGAGTTAGCGTTTCCATTTGCTCTGGGGAGAAGGGTATGATGAAGTGTTTTCTTTCATAGTCTTTCCCTCTTGTCTCACTAGTCTTCCCAGCTGATCCACACACCTAGGACCAAGGTACAACTTCCCCAGTTCACCTCGGATGAACGTGGAGCCATGCTCACTTAAGGTGCATCCCCTAAATCCGCATCCTACCTATCTCTCATCCATCACTGGTTAATTACTCTGATTAAACTAAAGCAGTGATTTGATTTTTCCAAGGAGCTTCATTAGAATGACGGATAAATTAAATTTCCCAAGGAAAGAAGGAAACGATTGAATAAAAAACATGACAAGTAATTAAATTTCAGACTTGTGATTGCTCCAGTGTGATTCAATTCTGACACATGGAACAAATAATAAGATGATCATGTCCTCTTCTTCCATGCAGAAGCCCACTAATCCATGCAGATAGCCTGCAAATCCATGAGCATCTGGTTCCCTTAGGATGTGTGGCCTGCTCCTTGTGGAGTGGCTGGAGGGTCCCTGGATGCTGTGGAGAGACTATAGAGCAGCACCGTGTGATGCACTAATATTCCATTTAATCCTCAGGATCGAGTGAAGAAGACAAGATTTTATCCCTTTTACTTTTGAGATAACAAAGGCTTTCAGAGGATGGAAAAATAATAATACATTGAGAAAGTGCTAGTGCTGGAACACGAACCCTTTATGTTTTATTCTAAATGCATGTTCTAAATGCAACTCATGGTTACTTCTAGAAGGAGGTTCACAATGAAGTGGAAATGGGCCCAGTGATCCTGATGGACCCAGCACATCTGCTGACCTTCCAAAACTGGTGCCTTAGTGCTTGATATCTCAGTCAAGTCCAGCTAAGATAAGGGGAGAGACACTTCACATGTAGTGAAAGGACTTAAAATGCCCATTTATAAATGACCAATTTACTTAGAGGGAATCACCAGTTTTTTTTTTTAAATCCACCCATAAGCAAGTAACAAGAACAAGAACAACAGTGAGCAGTGAGCCCCAATGGTACTTGGAGTTAGGGAAATTGCAATGAAATAGCTGCCCTGATAAAGAGGGTTAATTGCCTTCATATTTTTAAAAGTGATTTAGTATATACACAATGGAATATTACTCAGCCACAAAGAAGAATGAAATTATGGCATTTGCCAGTAAATGGACAGAACAAGAGAATATCATGTTAAGTGAAATAAACCAGTCCCCCCAAACTGAAGGTTGAATGTTCTCTCCGATATGCAGATGCTAACACACAATAAAGGTGTGGCAGGGAAGAATAGAAGTTCATTGGACTAGACAAAGGGGAATGAAGGAAGGGAGGGAAGAAGGGAATGGGAAAGACAATCAAATGACTTGGACATACTTTCCTATATTCATGTATGAATACATGACCAGTGAAACTCCACATCATGTACAACTACAAGAATGGGATCCTAATTAGAATAAGTTATACTCCATGTATGTATAATATGTCAAAACATACTCTACTGTCATGTATATCTGAAAAGAATAAATAGATAATTAATTAGTTAAAAATAAAAGTGATTTAGCACATTGTGGGTTGAATTGTGTCTCCCTCACAATGTGTAAATCGAAGTCCTAACCCCTAGTACCTCAGCACACGGCATTGTTTAGAAAGTGAATTTTTGCAGATAAAACCAAGTTAAAATGAGTAGGATGGGCCCTATCTAGTATGAGTGGTGTCTTTATGAGAGGGGGAAATTTGCACAGATACAGACAGAGGGACGATGGTGTGAAGAGACACAGAGGAGATAGCTGTCTGTAAGTCAAGAAGAAAGGGATGGAACAGATTCTCCCTCAGAAGGACCCAACCTTGCTGATACCCTGACATTGGACTTCTGGACTCCAGAATTGTGAAAGAATAAATGCCTGTTGTTTAAGTGACCCAGTTGATGATACTTTGTCAGGACAACACTAGAAAACTGATGCAAAGATGCATGTGAGATGCTTAAGATTGCTAATACTTTCTTTTTCCTTTGTTACTTGAGAAATGATGCACGTTGTCACAGTTAAACAAAAAAGTATCTTTAACTGATTTTTTCTCTAATATGCATTGTGATGAGACAATTCAAAAGTCCTTCCAAACCCTGGCTTATTTCTGCTCATTCTCTGTAAGCTTGTGTATCAGCAACAGAGAAGCATCCTGTTATTTCTCCTCTCCTTCTGGCCACTGTTTCGATGTCAGTTGCCGAAGCTGGTGCAGGCATCTGGCCCTCCTTCTGGTATTGAGAGTGACACTTCATTCTGTTGGACATTACCATCCCTGGACACTGTCATCCTCCTAGCTCTGAGGCTCTGGATTCTAAGGCTCAGACCTGAGCATATGGTTCAGCTGAGGCTGGGACTTGGGCATGAGGTGGTGACAGAAGCCGTGTCACAACCATAGAGAACATTTCCTCTCACAGTTCAGCCTTTGCAACTGGACCTCAACCTGTGTGCCCAGCTCCCCCATGTTTTGCCTGACAAGAATGGCCAGGCCCCAGGGCCTGGAGCTCCCAGTTAACAAACATGTCCAGTGTCAGTGTGGTTTTGGTCCATGGTTGACTGGTTCCATTGCTTTGGCAGAACATCATGGTGAAAGGGTGTGGCAGAGAAAAAGTTGCTCACCTCATGAAAACTGGGAAGGGAAGAGACTGGAGAGAGAGAGAAAGAGAGGGGAGGAAGAATAGAGAAGAGAGAGGAGAGAGAGAGAGAGAGAGAGAGAGAGAGAGAGAGAGAGAGAGAAAAGTAAACCCTTCCAAGCCACACTCCCTGTTACCTACTTCCTCCAACAGTTTCCATTACCTCCCAATCATCCATTCAGATTGTTAATCTGTTGGATGAATTAATCCACTAATGAGGTCAGAGCCCTCATGAATCAATCATTTCCTAAAAGCCCCACTTCTTAACACTGATGCACTGGGGACTAAGCCTTCAGCACATGTCTCCAGAGATCACTTCATATCCAAATCACGATAGGTCCAACCTAGATTCCTGCTGCTCTGTGAGTATTCTCATTCAAACAAACCAACCTAGCCGGGCGTGGTGGCGCAGGCCTGTAATCCAAGCAACTTGGGAGGCTGAGTCAGGAGGATCACGAGTTCAAAGCCAGTCTCAGCAACTTAGCGAGGCCCTAAGCAACTCAGTGAGATCTTGTCTCTAAATAAAATGCAAAATAGGGCTGGGGATGTGGCTCAGTGGCCGAGTGTCCCTGAGTTCAATCCTGGTTCCAAAAAAAAAAAAAACAAAAAAAACCACAAACCATCCTGTTCCCATTTCACTGCCTAACCCTCTGTCCATCCCTGGACTACTAAAATGTAGAGAAGCTTCCCCAGTAATAATAGCATGTGATGTTCTGCCACTTGGGGGAGGCAACCCCGGGGTCAGCATCCTTTCTTTTCTGATCTGAATTTGCCAGAAGCTGTCGGTGGCAAGAGGGAGGACAAACAGTGAGGACTCCATCAACACTCACCAGTCGACCCCATCGCTTTGGAAACTTAGGATGAAAGGAATTCTGATTTTAAACAGCATCTCACTGTGTGGCCTACGGAGGGTACCACAGAGAGCTGACTGGAGCAACTCCGCTGACCTCTGATCCTTGGTCCTTTCACCAAAACAAGGTGAGCATTTCTGAGGCCATCCTGGCCAAGGGAGGACCAGAGAATAAATCTGAGCCTATTTACATTCCTTCTCCCTAAAGGTGATAAATGGCTTCCCCTATTCAAACCCAGCCCCTCCTGGGTTCTTTTATTTGCTACTCTGATTTTTAAAAGGCAGAGAATGTATTGGGTATCTTTCTACTGTTTACCAGCAGAAGGGCAAAGATCAGATTACCAGCTCAGGGTGATTCATCTTTTCTCCCAAATCAAAGCCGTGTGTACACAGAGTCTGTGTACATATTAGTTCATTTTGTGCATTCAGCTGGGTCAGGAGAGGAGACTGGGGACAAAGCCCAGGAGGAAGAGAGAAGCCATAATTAGGCCAAGGACAGGAGGAGCAGGAGCCCTTTCTCTGCCTTCACATTAGGACTGTAATGGATTTTTTTTTTTTTTGAGTAAAATATCTCTGATTTCCTCATTGTCAAGCTAATTAGTGGTAATTTCCCAGGCTTCTGGTGTGTGTGTGTGTGTGTGTGTGTGTGTGTGTGTTGGGACAGGGATGGGGAGGGACATTTTGATTTGAAAGAAGCTTCCACCTACAAAAACACATATTTCTACCTTTGGAAATATTAATGTTCCAACTGTAAGAAACAGAAGTTACATTTGAAGGAAAACATGAGGTCTGTCCAAGACAGATGGAGAGTATCAAATAGAACCACTACACTAGAATTTTGAAATTAGGGGACATTTCAATAATATAAAACAGTATAAAGGATAACGTAACACCTACGTGCCCACCTATGAAATTCTAACATTTGGCTATATTTGAGTGTCAGGTTTTATTTATTTATTTATTTATTTATTTATTTATTTATTTTTGTTAAGAAATAAACACACAGAGACCATGAAAGCCCCCTTTGTGTCCCCTTCCCTGTTTTTGTATTGATGCTTCTCATTGTCAGAAGGGTCCTGTATTCTTACTACAGACGGGTGTGTCCATAAGCAATCTGTAGCAACTTCCCAGTGAACCCAAGATTCTATTACAAGTTATTTTGCACCGAATACTATGTTTGTATGAATTAGTAGTATTGACACTGCAGCTGTATTCATTTAATTGAATTAGCATACTTAGTATTTCATTTCCTGTGTTATACCACTTAATCATGATGTTGATGGTGGATCCTTAGGTGGGTTCTATCAAGATCTGTGAAGTGTCAGATGTCACCCCACATATAAATTCACAAGTTAGGATGCTCCCATTTCATGGACACTGCCGGAAGACCCAGGATTTCTGTATCAGAGATGGAAGACTTTGTAATTAAAGCTAAAGCATCAGCCAGTGTCAGCATGTCCACGCTGGGTTTTGAGTGCTAGTACACACAGGTTGAGGTAAAGGACCATAGAATTCCTGAACATGCAGGGAGTCCAGTTACAGGAGAGGATCTCTGAGCTTGGGGACCTTGTGGATTTACAACAGGCAGCAGGTGAATGGGCCTTTGTCCTGGAGTGAGATGTTACCTCATCCTTTGGGTTCCTTCCTCCACCTGCAATTCTGAAAATTGTTGTAGTGATAAAGAGTCATTCAAGTCTTGCAGTCTAAGCATATTCAGTAACAAGGATGGGAGGACAGGATGCCCAAGGAGGACCATCTCTCTTGCAAGAATCAGCTCTCACAACTCTATAGACCATGCCCCTGTTGTCTCCTCACATGGTGTAGACGAGAAGTAGATTTGGTTCTTGCCAAATTGATGGGTGATTGTAGGAATCTATAATTCCCTAGGAGCAGATAGAAATTTTCTTGCCTCTTCATTTCCTGGCTAACTCTTGAGTTGTTGGATGCCTTACTTTGTGCTAACCTGTTGGGCATTGAATGGAGATGCTGCCATTTTGGGATGTGTCTCTGATGCAGGACAGAAGAGACTGGACACCCAAAGAATTTTCAGGAAGCAGGTTTCTTGACTGCAGTCAGTCCAGAGGGCTATTGGATAGCCTAAAACATTTTCTGGACATGAGTCTAGATATTCTTTGAACTTTATACCCAGAAGGAGGAGAGGGGCTTGGAGGTTTACTAAAAATAGTTTTTTTTCTTTGAGTTCCTAGAAAGTGCTTTTTAGGCCAGACAGAGGTCTTTTAAGTCTTGACCAAAAAAAAAAACAGAGATAATACCTTTTTGCAAAAGAAGCTTACAGACTCTGTCACATCTTTTGTGTGCAAACCTGGCTTTCACAAAAAGAGGAAACCACCAACCACAATTCCCTCTGCAGACATTCTGCATGCTCATACTCTATGAAAATCTTTCTGATGAGAGGAGAAGCTTAATTATGGCAAGGGTCTTCTGGGTGGGAGTCTCCAGTCTGCTTCATCTCCTTGATGGCAGATGAGTTTGAGTGATCTTGTCATGTGTTGGACTGACCATTTGGTTTCCTCTTCTATCCTTTGTCTGTTCACATCATTTTCTTGTTTTTACCAATGAGTCTTTTTCTTCTTTCTTTATCCTTTTATTTTTTTTCCATGTTCAGGATTGAATCCTGGGTGCTTTTTTTTATATGTGAACAACTGATCATCCCCTCATCATTAAGTGGATGCCCCTTCTTTCCCAAAGATGAATATGTTTATTATACTGTGCATGTATCTTATTGTCAGTTGTTCAGGTTACAGACCTTGGTGCTTTCCTGACTCTGTTCCATGAGCAAATCCTGGCAGCCCTACCCTAACACAGACCTTGTGATGCAGCCAGCTCTCCCTGTCCATCTCTATAACTCAGGGCCAAATCACTACTTCTGCCTGGAAAACTCTGGGTCTTTCTCATCAGCCCTTCTTCATCTCTTACCCCCTCTTGTCTACACGGAGCAGAGGTATGTCTTTAAACATTGGATCAAGTCCTTCCCTGCTCAGTCAAAATGAATTTGCAATCATACTATATCCACAAGACCCTCCATGACCTGCTTGTTGCCTGCCGTGCCTTCCTTCTCTGGCTCATTTCCTTCTTCAGCTTTCCTTCTTACTCACTGTGCCCCAGAGCACTTGCTATTCCTCCTGCACTGATGGTGTTCCCAACCCAGGGCCTCTGCGCTTTCCATTTTCTGTTGATTCTCCTCCCCTGGAGAACTGTCTAGCTTCCTTGAAAGTTATTCAAGGTTTTTGTGCAAATATCACTTTATCAAAAGGGTCCCTTCTTATTGACTTTCTCCCAAAATAGAACTTTCTGTTTATATACTTAATTTTTCTTCATAATATTGATGACTATGTACTATTATATTTATTTAATTTACTTATTGCATACCTCACCTGTTAGAATATAAGCACCCTGAATGTAAGCATTTTGTTGGTTTTATTCATCGATATATTCTCTAAGTCAAGAACAAAGCTTAGCAGGGTGTAGTGCACATGCCTGTAATCCCAGCAACTCCGGGAGATTGAGGCAGGAGAGAATTGCAGATTCAAAGCCAGCCTCAGCAACTTAGTGGGGCTCTAAGTAACTGACACCCTGTCTCAAATAGAAACAACAACAACAACAACAAAACAAAAAAACACCAAAGTTTGGAATGCAGAGACTTAAAAACATATAACTAGATGGGTGAATGAATGAAAAAGTCAAGTTTCAACTGAGAAAAAATTTACATATTTTTGGTGATTGTCTCACTGAGTTGAGATTTAAGTTCTGTTCGTTTGCTACTCTCGACCCTGGATTTCATTTGAATTTCATGGAAGGAATCAAGTTTCACGTAAATTCTCTTTGGAATTTTGGTAGGAAATGCATTGATTTTATACATTAATTCATGTCTATGAATGCATTCCATCAGTTAGACATCTCTCTCTACTTATTTTGGTTTTCTTTAATGTTTTAAATAGTGATTAGTAATTTTTAAAATAAAGTGCATGCACATATTTTCTTAGGATTTTTTAGGCACATTGAGAGTCACTTCTTGTTCCCCTGCAGTGAGTGTCATTTGATTTGGGGAGGTGGGTAAACAAGAAAGCCATCTGCAATAAGGACATTGGTTTCTTTGTCTCCTCCTCCTATCTTTCTGCACACTGTTCCATGGGCTTTATCTGACTGATTTATTGCATTATACCATGGCTTTGGTTTTCCACCCAGGGGAAAGAAGCAGCACAGAAGATATCCATTTTAATAGGAATGTTTCTAAGATTGTACTATTAGTTATGATATTTGCTATTGCTTGGACTAGTCACCGAGTTCCCTTATTATTAGCTTTAATAGGTTTTATTATGAAATAGTGTTAACTTGTTTGTGTTAATTGTTCTTTAATCTGTAATGTGGAAGATCACATCAATCTATTTTCTTGTTGTTCAATGATCTCTCTGTATTCAGGATAAACCTTACTTGTCTTGTTATTTTTATAGACTTAAGAATTGCATTTATTAGTATTTTAGTATTTTTGAAATGATGTTCATTAGAAAGATAAATCCATAAGTTTCATTTCCTATTGTGCTTTTAGCCAGTTTTTTTTTAAATCAAAATTATTGAAGTTTCATAGAATAGGTTGTTTACGTTTCCTTCTCTTTTTGACTCTGAAACAATTTGTATGAGATAAAGGTATCTGTTTCTTGAATGTTTGATAAAAATGAAGTTATGGTTTGAAAAGTATTCTGGAAAGTCTTATGGGTTGAAGGCTTGGTCTCCAGTGCAGCAATGTTTAGACTATAGGACTTTGAGGAAGTGACAGCTGAATGGACTAATGAGAAGTGGTAGAGGCTGTGGAAGGTGGGACCTATTTGGAGGAAGTGGATCACTGGGGATGTGGTTTTCTGGACTAAGTCTTATATCGGGCACTCCCATTCCACTCCACCTTCCTGGCTGCCATGAGGTGGGCAGTTTTCCTCTACCATACCCTTCTGCCATGATGTTTCTGCCTCAAAGCCAACTGACCATGGACTGAAACCTTTAAAACCATGAGTCCAAACAAATCTTTCTTCTTTTAAATTGGTTTTCTCAAGTATTTATCACAGTGACGAAAAGATGACTAACACAACTTGCTTTTGAAAGTTCTCTAGTAATTTTGAGTATTGCTAGATGTTTAATTTTATTTATTAATGCTGGTGATTTCAATCTTTTTCTTATAAAATTGGTTAAATATTTTTAGAAAATGCCTAATTCATTTGCTTTAAATGTATTAAAAATAAAGATCATAGCATTATTGTACTAATTTTTTAATCTTTATGGTGTCTGAATTATTTTACATTCCTCTTATTTACTTCTTATCTTTTTTTTGTTTCCATATTAGTTGTTACAGATTTGTCTATTTTAGAACCCTTTCAAAAACCTGAGTCTCTTTATTGTTTTGTTACCTTATATTTAGTGAAGTTCTGTACTTACCTTTTTAATTTTTATGTTTCTATGCTCTTTATGTTTATTTATCTGCTTTGAGGTTTCTTATGGTTTAAATGTAAGGTATCTCCCAAAAGCTCATGTGTGAGACAATGCAAGAAAGTTCAGACATGAAATGATCAGTTTAGGAGAAGTGCAACCTAATCAGTGGATTAATCCACTGATAAGGATTAACTGGATCGTGGCTATAGGCAGGTAGGGTGTGGCTGGAGGAAGTAGGTCACTACGGTGTGACTTTAGGGTTTATATTTTGTCTCTGGTGAGCAGAGGTAGGTCTTGAGTTGCCTTCCTCTAAACTTCTGAAACTATGAACCCAAATAGACTTTTTCTCCTCTAAGTTGTTCTTGTCAGTGTTTTCAGTCACAGTGATGAACAAGATGACTTAAGCAAGGTTCTTGGGTTGAACATTAAAATTATTTATTTTTAGGCTTTCCTGAAACATTTTTCAGTATTGGGTAGAAGCTCTCTACCATTGAGCTATAAACTTAGCCCTTTCAAACATTTTTAAAATTTGAGACAGGATCTCACTAAGTTGTCCAGGCTGGTCTTGAACTTGTGATTCTCTTGCCTAAACCTCCTGAGTTGCTGGAATTATAGCATGCACCACCACACCAGGTAGTTTTCTGAGTTTTTAACAAATGTTTTTAAAACATATTTTCTTCTAAATAATACTAATTGAGATTCGTCATGTAAGTGGATTTACACTGTGGTTTTCTCTTTAAATCATCAGTTATTTCAGGGTATTTTTATAAGTTTTCAGGCATATGGTTGTTTCAGAAAAACCTACCTATGTGTGTTTTTACTCTGTCTAACTGGTTGTAGTATAGCCAGAGAATGGGCTCTGGAGAGCATGCTGTCCATCTGCTTCCACCTGCTTTCACCAACAGGCACACTGAACCAGGCCTTTTGAAAGTATTTTGCATCAAAAAATATGAGCACTCACTCCACATTCAATAATCTCCTTAGTAAATATGATCTAAGCATGTAGGTTTTAAAATGAATTCAGACGCAGCAGTCCAGTTGGCTTCAAAGTTCAGTTCAAACAACCATTTTATATTGAAATGGCTGAGTCAGGAAAAATGAGTGTTATTAACCTAACGAGATTCAGTTGTTCACTTTACAAAGCAAGGACTTTATTTCAAAAATCTTATTTAAATGTCAGAATTCTATTCTGGTCTCTTTCATTGCATTTATTAGATTTACATGATAACTTGCAGAAATGGACTCAACAGGGAGAACAGAGAGTCTGTAAAATAAGATTCCAGTCTTTTAATACCCAGACAGATTCAGTAAAGCAATCGAACAATGAATGGCCCCATACATAGCCCTAGGGCAGCTGGTACCCAAGCCCTGGGGAAGCGCTGGTTAGAACCTGCCTCACATGTGGACTCTGGGTGGGACTGACCCTACTGGTAGGTACGACCTGGTTTCCGTCCCAGTTTATTTGCTCACTGTGAGAACTGGAGCAGTGAACAGCTCCTTTGCACCATAACCTTTCTCTCCTGTGAAGGTGGACGTCTGCTCAAGTTGGTGTTTGTGGGGACTGAGGCAGATGGGTCTGTGACATCTCAGCAGGACACCAAGTTTGTCAAACACCCTGATGACTAAAAGGTAAAAATGAGAAGATCTCCCGCTGAAACAAAGGTGATATAAGTGCAATCCTGTGTGGACATGGCAAAGCCAGGGCAGGATACATACAAACACATTCGGTGTGGGACATTTCTAAAGCTAAAGCCCCCCCTTGAGAGGAAAGACAGCCCGGTGCTGAAGATTTGGTGGCCAGCACCTGTGAGCCAGGCTTAGTACTGGCTTCACTACCTCAAAGTTGTGGGAGTGAGGACAAATGATTCCACCTCTCTGTGCCTCACTTTCCTCAACTTTAAGGAAAGCTAATAATAAAATCTAGTCTACTGAGTTGTTATGATTATTCAACTAATTAGTATCTGCCGTGAAATTGGAAAACTGAGGGGCTTTTGGTAAGCTCTTTAAAATAAATATATGTCTATATTTATACACATCCCTATATAATTTGTTAGTATTAGTCATCAACATTAACAAATTTAAAAGCAAAAAATGAAGGCCCTAAGCAATGTAGCAAGACCCCATCTCAAAATAAATACATTAAAAGGCCTGGGAATGTGGCTCAGTGGTTAAGTGCCCATGGGTTCAATCCCTAGTACCAGAAAAAAAAAAAAAAGCCTTTTAAAAGCAAAAAAAAAAAAAAAAAAGGATTATATTAAATGCCATGTTTATACTCTTATTTTTAAGAAGTTTCTTAAAAATCAGACAGAAATATCAATGTTCCAGTTGAAAAATTGGGCAAATACTTGAAGAAGCAATTTATTTTATTTATTTAAAAATTTTTTTTTCAATTTTTCAATTTTTACATTTTACATTTTGATTAACAATACACAAATGGGGTCCATCTTTTCATTTCTATGGTTGTGCATGATGTAGATTCACACCATTCATGTAATCATACATGTATATAGGGTAATGATGTCTGTCTCATTCTACCATTTTTCATACGCCCCATCCCTCTCATTTCCCTCTACATAATCTAAAGTTCCTCCATTCGTCTCTTACCCCCCACCCCCTCACCCCCATTATATATCATCATCCACTTATCAGGGAAAACATTTGACCTTTGGTTTTTGGGATTGGCTTATTTCACTTAGCATGATATTCTCCAGTTCCATCCATTTATCTGCAAATGCCATAATATTATTATTCTTTATGATTCAGTAGTATTCCATTGTGTATATATACCACAGTTTCTTTGTCCATTCATCTGTTGAAGGTCATCTAGGGTGGTTCCACAATCTAGCTATTGTGAATTGAGCTGCTATAAACATTGATGTGGCTGTGTTCTGTAGTATGATAATTTTAAGTCCTTTGGGTATAAACCGAGGAGTGGACTAACTGGGTCAAAAGGTGCAATTTATTTTTTTATAAACGGTGATCAGCAAACATATAGAAATGTTCAAGTATGCTAATAACCAAAGAAATGTGAATCAATAGTAAGATAAATAATAGTTTGTCACACACTGACCAAGACATAAAAGAGCCCAGGATGAGCCACTGTGCAGATAAGGCTCTCTGCTGGTTGGTGGGAGAGGAAACTACAGAAATCACTCAGGAGGGCAGTTAGCAGTGATTGCCAAAGACCCAGTGTATTCTTCCTGATCTCACAATTGCTTATTTACTTTTCCCCCAGACAATAACAGGACGGGTGAGTGACTGAGAGTTAGACCTGGCCTGGAGAAGCATTCCTCACAAGATCTCTCCACAGTTCACAAGCCACATGTGATGGAGAGAAGATGTCTAGGACCTGAGCAGAGCCATGGGTCTCATGACTGCTCTTCTAGCTTTGCCTTATGGCCCTGGTTCTCCCTCCAAGTCAGACATAAGTCTCTGGATGAGGAATAGGGATGGCTGGGCATGGTGGCCCAAGCCTGCAATTCCAGTGGCTGGGAGACTGAGGCAGCAGGATTGTAGGTACAGAGCTAGCCTCAGCAGCTTAGCAAGGCTGTAAGCAACTTAATGATACCTTGTCTCTAAATAAAAAAATAAAAAGAGCTGGGGATGTGGCTCAGTGGTTAAGCACCCTTGAGTTTAATCCCTGGTACCCCAAACAAACAAATAAAGAAGTAGGGGTGACAGCCACTAAGCTGTGAGGATCACTTTTTTAACAGCTTGATTGGAATATATTTGTTACTTAAAGGGCACAATTCAATATGTACACACATATGCAACCATCCCACAATCAAGAAAGGGTTCATCTCCATCAGCCTCAATATGTCCATGTGCCTCTTTGTGATCCCTCCCTCCTGGACCCAGCCACACCTCCAGCCCCAGACAGCTGTGGATCTGTTTTCTGTCTCTTCACATCAGTTTTCTTTTCACAGAATTATCTGTCAGTGGCACCATTTTCTAGGTGTCTCTTTTGGCTAGCTTCCTTCACTCAGCAGAAGTATTGTGAGGTTCTTCCAATGTGGCTGCATTTCAAGAGTTCATATATTTTTTATTTTTCATTTTATTTGTTCTAAGTAGTTATGCATGATAATAGAATGCATTTTAAGAGTTCATTTCTTTTTGTCCACACAATGAAATACTTTTCATTGTGTGGACAATGTTACCTGTTTATTGACTTGTTTACCTTTAGAAGGACATTTGTGTTGTTTGCAATTTGGGGCTATTACAAATAAAGCCACATTCATGTACAAACCTTTGCATGGTCGTATCCTTTAGTTCATCTTAGTAATTCCCTAGGAGTGGAATAGTGAGATCATTACTCTTTAATAAACTGTTTCCAGAAAAGATGGACATGAGATCAGATTTACCTTCCTCCTTCAATCAACAGAAACAACAACAAAAAAGAACAGAAAAATATATGAAATAATAGTATAAAGACACATAATTCCTGAGAGTCAGCAGACAAGATGAGCCGTATATTGGCCCTGGCTTACTGTGTGAGAAAGTTTCTAGGATGTGGCACAGAGTGGGAAGCCAAGGCCAAGTTCAGCAGACCCTTGGAATGTAGACATGGAGATGAGAGTTGGATAGTCCAAGGCAGCTAGGGATTGCAGAGAGAGTGACAGAGAGGAAGCTCCATAGACCCATCCCCCAGAGCACTCTTCAGAGTGGATTGGCAAATGCTGGGGAGGAAAAGGCCCAAGGCTGGAAGAGCAAACCAAGAGGATGAGAAAGGAGTCTGGAGCTCCAACAGGCCAGAAGGAAACATCCAAACCTAGGAGGCATCAGACGGAAGATTCAGAAGGATCTCACCTCTATAGCTGGAGTAATTAACCCTTTAGTGAAGCTGCCCAAGACCATCCAACACATGGCAAGAGCAAGAGTCAAATGGTTTCAACTGTTTCCAAGTGACTTAGCTGCATCGCTGAACAAAGGTCGTGAATATTTACTGGAATGCAAAAGCATCCAAGAGTCCCCAGGGTAAAATCTACAAGTCTGGCATCCAATACACCACATGCCATGTAGTTAAAGAAGTAGAAAAATATGGCCCATAATAAAGAGAAAACTCAGTCAATCAAAAAAAGAAAACATCTCAGCACCAATGGAGGCTGAGTTATGACTATAAAGGAGTTATGACTATAGGGTCTTTATCCCAAAACTCCAAGTAGTGATAAAAAAAGTTAAGTAGTGATATGGAAGATGTATCTTTTTAAAAATCTAAAATAACAAATGGAAGTTTTAGAGAAGAAAACTACAATGGTTGAGGAAAAAAAATATGCTTCTTAGGATTCAGGAAAGAGTAGACATTGCAAAAGAAGCCCAGTGAATTTGAGGATGTAGCATTTAAAAATATTTAAAATGAAATAAAAAGAGAAGAAAAAGATTGTTTTAAATGAAAGGAATATCAGTAAGCTGCATAAAAATCTCAAGAGGTCTCAAATAGTTGAGGTCAAGAAGAGTGTGTGGGGGTGAGGGGGTTTCCAGAAAATACTTAAAAGTGGCCAAGACATTTCCAGTCTTGACAAAAACTGTAAAACCCACTTCCAAGAAGCTCAACTAGAGCCAAACATCATAAACGTGAAGACAACCACACAGAGGCATGTTGTAATCAAATTGCCTGAAACCAGGGATAAAGAGAAAATATGAAGAACAGCAAGAAAGGACACTCTACATATAGAGAATGAAGATAAGGCTGGTGTGAAGCCAAAATCCATGTAAGTGCAAGAAAAGCAGACACCTCCAATTATATGATTGATGTCACGGACTTGAACAATGCTGCCAACCAGATTGACCAACATGACATTTGTAGATCATTTCCCTCAACAACAGTGGAGCACACATTCAAGTGCAAACAAAACATTTACAAAGTTATATGATATTCTGGGCTGCAAAAACAGGTCTCAGTAATTTTCAAAGGATTCAAGCTCAAGAAAGTATGTTCTCTAACCACAGCAGAATAAAATTAGAAATCAGTTACATAAGGACATCTGGAAAATTGTCAAATACATACAAATTAAATCACATACTTCTAAATATCCCATGAATTGCCAAAGACATCAAAAGGGAAATTAGAAAGTATTTTGACCTGTTGTTGCTTGCATTCTTGAAAATAGACATTCTAATTGGGGTGAGATGAAATCTTAGGGTAGTTTTGATTTGCATTTCTCTTATTACTAGAGATGTTGAACATTTTTTCATATACCTGTTGATTGCTTGTAGATCCTCTTCTGTGAAGTGTCTGCCCATTTCCTTAGCCCATTTATTGACTGGGTTATTTGCATTCTTGGTGTAAAGTTTTTTGAGCTCTTTATATATTTTGGAGATTAGTGCTCTATCTGAAGTGTGTGTGGCAAAGAAGGTGTTGGCGAGGATGTGGGGAAAAAGGTACACTCATACATTGCTGGTGGAGTTGCAAATTGGTGCAGCCACTGTGGAAAGCAGTATGGAGATTCCTTAGAAAACTTAGAGTGGAATCACCATTTGACCCAGCTATCCCACTCCTTGGCCTATACCCAAAGGACTTAAAATCAGCATACTATAGTGGCATAGCCACATCAATGTTTATAGAAGTCCAATTCACAATAGCTAGATTGTGGAATCAACTTAAATGCCCTTCAATAGATGAATGGATAAAGAATCTGTGGAATATGTACACAATGGAATAGTATTCAGCCATAAAGAATAACAAAATTATGACATCTGCAAGTAAATGGACAGAGCTGGAGAATATCATGCTAAGTGAAATAAGCCAATCCCCACAACCAAAGGCTGAATGATTTCTCTGATAAGTGGTTGGTGATACATTACGGGGGTTGGGGGAGGTAAGGGAAGAATGGAAGAAGGATGGATTGTGCAAACAGAAATGAGGGGTGAGGAGGGGGTGGAGAAGGAAAGATAATAGAATGAGACAAACATCATTACCCTATGTGCATGTATGAATACACAAATTGTATGATTCTACTTCATGTACAACCAGAAAAGCAATAGTTGTACTCCATTTGTGTACAATGAATCAAAATTTTAAAAAAAGAAAAAAAAAAGAAAGAATGTTGACCTGGAAGAAAATGAAAATACATCCTACTGAACCCCTTGGGTGCTGCTTAAGTGGTACTTTTAGAGAAATTTGTAGCACTACATGCATAGATTGCAAAAGAAGAATGGTCTCAAACAACCTCAGCTTTTATGTGAAGAACTATGAAATAAAGAATAAATTAAAACCAACTTAAGCAGAAGAAAGTAAATACTAAAGATCAAAGCAGAAATCAGTGTACTAGACACCAATAAAAATGGCAAAAATCAATGAAATAAAAAACTGGTTCCTTGAGGTGATCAGTAAAATTAAAAAACTCTACTCAGAATTGGGGCAGGGGTGGAGACACAAATCACCAATATGGAGAATGAGAAAGGCGATAGATATCACATATTTTATAGATATTGGAAGGATAAAAACAAATATGAATAAATTTATGTCTATACCTTTCAGAACTTAGATGAAAAGGCAAAATCCTCCAAAGATGCACATTACCAAAGCTTACTTAAAAAGAAACAGGTATGCTGAATATTTTTTATGTTTATTAAAAAATTGAATTTACAAGGCTCGGGGTGTGGCTCAGTGGTAGAGCACTTGCCTAGCATGTACAAGACCCTGGGTTAAATCCCCAGTACCAAATCAAACCAAACGAGATGAACTCACAACTAAAATTTTTCTAACAAAGAAAATTTCAGGCCTGGATGTATTATTCTCTGGTGAACTCCATAAACCACTTAAGGAAGACACAGCTTCATCAGGTGCAGTGGTGCATAACTGTCTATGATCCCAGGGACTTGGGAGCTGAGACAAGAGGATCACAAATTCGAGGCCAGCCTGAACAATTTAGGGAGACCCTAAGCAACTCAGTGAGATTCTGTCTTGAAATAAAAAGTAAAAAGCACTGGCCATATTGCTCAATGGTAAAGCATTCCTAGGTTCAATCCCCTGTACCAGAAAAAAGAAAAAGTATCAATTTCTAGACAAACTCATCCAGAGAACTTAAGCAGAGAATGTTTCCAAATTCCTATCAGGAGGACAGGTTTATCCTGATAGTGAAATGAGATAAAGATATTACAAGAAAAAAGAAAAACACAAAACAAATGTCCCTCCCTGGCTTTGGCTGCCTCTTCTTGGGGTGGACTCTTCCCGAGAAGTCCTCAGCCTGGTTCTGTGCAGCCTGATTTATGTGGCATTGCCTAACCTGGCCTCGGGTTTAGCCTCTCCACACAGGTCTGTTCATTGCTTTTTACTGAACTGTGAGGTCTTCCAGGAGTTCTTTCCTTCATGCCCCAATGCTGAGAACATATTAGGTGCTTGGTAAATATTCTTGGATTCAGCACTGAAACATAAGTATTAGCAGGATATCATTCAACTTGAAATGATGTGATGAGTTAAACAAATACATGCAGAAATCTAACATCAGTATTAAATATCAAGTTCTGTGTTCAATGACTGCAAAATGAAAGCACCATTATGGAGAGCAAGGGAGGAGCAAAGACACTGCAAAGCAATGGAATTTAAGGGGTGGGAGTCGAGGGCATGCCAATACCACTGTGGCCACGTGGATGATACTTAAATTCTGACTATCCCAAAGATCCATCTAAGTTAATTCATAGAATCCATTTCCCCATGATCATTTGAGGAAAGAGTATGAGAAGACATCTTCTTAGGGACTTCTTGAAGAAGTTTCCTCATATCTAATAAAATGTAATAGGACTGAGGGAGATAGTCTTCTTCCATAGACATTTTATCTATGGATATGATGTCTGGATCCACAGTCACCTTGTAACCAAGCAGGATGCCCCCCATCCTGAAGCAAAACAAGCACACAGCTGAATACACAGATGGTATCTGCCGTGTCTCTGAACTCCTAATTTGTGATGCAATATATTCTCGGCTGATTTCAGTTAACTTGGGTCAGGTTATATGTTCCTTACAGTCAAAGCCATTATAAAGGCTATATAATATAATTTGGTGCTTCACTCATGTATCATTCTCAAGCCCATGTGGAGAGTGAAAGGTCACATATTAGTAAGGTAAAGATTGTGCTGCTATAACAAAGAGCTCTCATGTCCTCCAGAGGAAAACAGAATAGAAGTTCACTTCTGGTGTAAGTACAAAGAAGTTACCACAGTGACTTAGAATACTCTGAAAGTGCCTAGAAAGTCCGCTCTGCTACCTTCAGCACAGGCTTCTGAACTTGTTCCAGGCCTTACTAATACTCAGGGGATAACAGTAGAAGAAGGATGTGCCCAATGCCCTTGGGAGCCTGCAGAGGAGGGACTCTTTCTCCTGGAGGTCATGGGGAGAGCTCACAGGAGCTGAGAGGGAGGCAGGGAGACAATCTTTGACTGACAACTGGTGTCTGACCAACAGTTCTGTCAGCATCAGTGAAGTAGAAACAAAGATGGGTGCTGTGGAACCACTGGCCTTCAGCACAGAGTGAGCTTTCCCTAATCATCACTCCTCCGCTGTTCATTATCATTCTGGGGGACACAAAATGGACAACCGGAGCCTGAGGACAATCACCAGGAACCAACAGGCAGGCAAGATGACTCAAGGTCACCACAGGATGTGGGGAGGTGGGGACTGCAGGTGCTCGGGCTAGGGAAAGAAGATACCCAGAGAGAACACAAATGTGTCTCAAGTGTGTGGGAGATGACCTCATGGAAGGGAGATGAAGTTCACTGATGAGGACTCCAGGGCCCAGACCTTCTCTGTTCCACACCATTTACAGAACACATGCGGTTCAATATCAAGAGGGAAGGACTGCTGAACTCACTTGAGATTGGAATAAAGAAGCACGAGCCAGACACCTGGAGGAGATGGCACAGACCTGAGCTTCATCAGAAACGTTCCACAATCTAGAGTCTGTTGAAGGTGAAGAAAACGTTTTCTCCTACAAATATGACAGTGGCTTTTGTTCTTATTGGCTGGAAAGATCTTCCTCCTACCGTTTATCAACTTCCAGTATGATCAAGAATGGAGCAGAGACAAGGGCAATTGCAATGTGATTCTACATCACTGATATACAAGATGTTTAAGTCTCATAAGGAATCTGATTTTCAGAATTGGCCTTCACCTTACGAAGGTCCCTCTGATCCAGCATCTGTAAAGCAGACTGATAATGGCCTTCCTGCTAACTTCTAAGGTCGCTCTCATCTTGAACCAGACCTACTTTGAACACAAGGTATTTTATTTTGGAAAGAATTTTGCCCAAAGAACAAACACTGATGACCACATCCTTAAAAAAAAATGGTGCTGAGCTAAGAAATTGTTATGTTAGTAATGAAATCAGGACGTTTTGTCCTGTGGAGAGGATCTCAAGTCTTTGAAAATATACTCCCTCGTAGCCTTAACTCAATTAAGTCACTTACCTAGTCTAACAAATGCCAAAAATACCCCATTGTCCCCAGCCCAGCAATGCAGAAGTCTATTTTTTTTAAGGTCCATCGGCAAGTGTGGGTTCAAAAGTAGGAGGAATTAGACCCTGTTAACAACAGATGTTTTGCCAATAAGTCAGATGGGCTACCCTTCCGCCAGCAGTCTCCATCACCCGGGAGTGGAGATCAACTGATAAAGGCCATGTGTGCTGGCAGTACAGTTCTTCCCAGTAACTGGCAGACTCGGTTTCCTACGTCAATTGGTATCTGGGATATGATGCTGTTCAAAATGCGGGTGAGCCTCTCATGGCTAAGATATGCTGAAATGTGTTGTTTCTTAAGGAGCAAGGTGTCAGTTCACTCAACCATAAAGCTGGTGTGAGTGGTTTGTAATTCAAGCAGCGCTTCCGAGTCCCGTGGCTTGGCTGGCTTCTCCTGTCACTCTCCCCGCCATATTTCCTGCTGTTGTGCTCCACAGAGGTATTTGGTTACTGATACAGACATATTACTGGGATCTCAAAGAAGTCAGAATTTCTGAGTTGCCAAGCATGACTTGACCTTCACAGAACCTAAAATGGCACAGGCTCCTCCCTGCTCCCCATCTGGTCATGGTGTGGTGGAAAGTGGAAACAGATGTCGCCAAACCCACTGATGAGGTTGGAGTCTCATTAGGTAGAAATCAGAGCAATGCTGGATGGCTACTTCAAGAACTGAGATGCCTTCCTGCTGTGGACATTTCTTTCATAAAAGATAATTGGGGAAAGATAAACCATGGACTGGACTAAGGAAATGAGGTGTCCAGAAACAGGTCTTGGCGTAACACACATTTCTGGTTAGAGTCATTGACTTGTCTGCTAGAAAATTATCAATACTTTTAATGAATTTTTAAGCTAATATTATTTCAACTTATGCTAGTTTTGAATGCTATATAGTCTTAACTTATTTTTAATCTTTTTTTTTTAACTTTGACTCACATGCAGTTGTACAGAAAAATCCTATGTACCTTTCACCCTGTTTCCCTCAATTGGTAACATCTTTAAAAACTATAGGATGATATCTCTTCAGGACACTGATACTGACACAGTCAAGATAGACAACATTCCATCACTAAGAACCCTCCTTGCTGCATTTTCTATTCACTCTTGCCTCCCTCCTGTCTCACCCACTCCCTTTCCTTGACCTTAGGCAAACACAGTCTACTCTCAAATTCCATGACTTTGCCATTTCAAGAATATTGTGCAAAAAGAAGCCTATGCAGGTTAAGTATATCTTATTTGAAATGCTTAGGACTAGAAATGTCTTGGATTTCAGATTGTTTGGGATTTAGGAATGTTTATACATACAAAATGAAATACATTGAGAACCCGACCCAAGTCTAAACACAAAATTAATTTGTACTTCATATGTACCTTATACACATAAGCCAAGGGCGATTTTATACAGTCACCTTAGTAATTTTGTATATGCAACAAAAGTTTCATAGTACAGAATTTCCACTTGGGGTATTTGCACTCAAGGAGTTTTAGATTTTGAAAGACAGTAAAATGAATTGGACATAACTTTCCTGTGTTCATCTATGAAACTCCACATCTTGTATATTATGGCTTGGATGTGAGGTGTACCCCAAAAGCTAACATGTGAGACAATGCAAAAAGATTCAGAGGAGAACTGAATCTTGTGAGAGTCTTAACCTAATCAGTGAATTAATCCCTGATGGGATTCACTGAGTGGTAACTGGAGGCAGGTGGGGTGTGGCTGGAGGAAGTGGTTCATTGGGGTCATGGTTACTGGCCATAAATTTTGTATCTGGAGAGTGGAGTCTTTCTCTCTCTGCTTCCTGATGATGAAAGCTGTTTCCCTCTCCCACACTTTTCCACCATGATGTTCAGCCTCACCTTGAACCTAGAGGAATGAAGTTGGTCTTCTATGGACTAAGAACTCTGAAATCATGAGCCCTCAAATAAACTCTTCTTTGTATTTTTACTGTTGAGTTCTGGGAGCTTTTTATATCCTAGATATTAGTTCTTTGAAGAATATGTGGTTTGCAAATATTATCTTTCAGCCTGTAGATTGTTGTTTAATTTTAATAGGGATAATTTTTTAGTTATTTTTTTATATAAGGTGAAAATTGTAGATCAGACTAGTTTTTTTCTTTTGCTTCTAATGTTCAGTTGTAACTATAGTATTGCCCAAAAAGTTATCTTTTCTGCATGGAATTGTGTTTCAACCTTTGTTAAAAAAAATGGGTTGGAGACATTTGTGTGTTTATTTCTGGGATCTCTGTTCTGTTCTGGAGATATATGTGTCTTCTCCCCTGTCTGTGCCACACAGTCTTGATTGCTCTGGCTTTGTGTGTAGTACAGCTTCTTTCTGTACAAGGCATTGAGTTCTCCCCTCTCCATTCTCTCTTGGCATTCAAGAACCCTGCTGCCTATGAGAATTACAAATTGTGTCATGCACAGCTTTTGAAAAAAGAGGCTCAGTCCCCGCAGGGCGGAGGGTGTTGATATGTCACACATTCCTGAACTTTTATGATCAAGTTTCCTGGCTCCTGCCTGGCAACAGGACCAGGATGGTGGCCAAAAGAACCCCAGTAACTTATGAAAGCAGAGACTGAAAGAAGGAAACCCTGTTGAACACAAATCTCTAGAAAGTTATTCAACTCAGGTCAACTGCAAAGAAAGGTTTTCCAGGATCTCTACTTTTTCCAAGCTAACGGCTAGTATGTTAATAAGATTTAACCAGTTTCATTACATAGAAGATCTATAGCATGAAAGAAGCCAAGGAGCTGGTCAACTGGTCTTCAGTCCCAGGGATTGGCACAACTTCTTTCTACATTCATTTGAATTCTGAAAAGCAGATAAATTAAATCCCTACATTGGTGCAGTAAGTGGTGATGTTCTTGGGTGTGTGCACTCAGGTATGACAGCTCTGACCTGGAGTCTTTCATTTCTACTCAAGAAAAATCTAGTGGGACACTGTTTGGGGGAGCATGAGCTGGTGTTAGGGAATCCATTGCATCTGCTCTAACTTCCCATTTCTTTGGTTTACTTAAAACTCTTTAATTGCCAAGCCCTTCATCTTGATCTTAAGCAATTAATCACCTAGAGCACAACTTTCAGTGGAAATACCACACTAGAACTTATTTAAGCTTAACAATTGCTTCCAGATGGCTGGGGAAAGGGACTCAGTGTTTTCCTCAAGGTATTGTGCTGGTGACATGGATGAGGTGTGTCTTCCAGACTCCTATGTGATTTTATCCCTTGGGAATGAGTTGCTTACCTGAGAAGGTGGTAATGTGGAACCCTGACCTCAGAAACCTCCTGTATTCTTGTGTTCTATGAATTCTATAACTCAGGAAGACCCTGAGTATGCCCAGACAACCAAGGGTTGTTTCAGGGAAGATCTAATTGCATTCCCATTTAAATTTGTTTTCTGAAAATGGAGAAAAAAAATAACCTTTGGTTATTACCTGATCTCTTCCAGGATCAGAAATCTCAGATGATCCACTTGTAAAATTTTTATCATTACCAGCATGTACTAACACTCAAATATTTTACTTATTTTAAAAAACTTCCTAAATTAAGATCTAAACAGAGTTTAAAAAAAAAGTGCAAAATTTTTGAGTATTTTGTTTTACTTTGGTCATATTAGTGGAATTTCTCAAAACATTCGTATTTATAAAAAAAATGTGTAACCCTTGTCTTCTGATATCTACAGTTTCATAAATAGATTTGTGATGGGTTGAATTGCATCCTCCCCCAAGAGAAAAGATGTGGAAGTGCTAACCCCCAGAGCCTGTGAATGTGGCCTTGTTTTTCAGATAATGAAATTAATATGAGGTCAGTACAGTGGGATCTAATCCAACATTAGAAATTTGGACACAGACAAACTCACACAGAGCAAATGCCATATAATGATTATCAGTATGCTGCAACAAGCCAAGGAACTATGAGAACCTGGGAGATGGGCCTGTACAGATCCAACCCCAGTGCCTTCAGAGGAGACGTGATCTTGCCAACGCCTTGACCTTGGACTTCAAGCCCTCAGTCTGTGAGACAACGCATTTCTGTTTATAGGACTTTGTTACTGAAGCCCTGGCAAATTAATACAGTATTTTATCTTCTATTTTAGGAAATAATTGGTGGAGTTTGTAATGCTCCAACTTCTTCAAATAGAAGCCAGCTGATTGTGCATTTCAGTCCTTGAGAATTCAACTTCCTCGACCCCTACTAGAAGATAATTTGGCTGTAGTAAATACATTACATCTTCGCAGTAACACAGAAGCCCTGGTTAATCTCCACAGTGTCATAAGCCCTATTCTAGCACACATCCAAAGAAAAAGGGGTTGACAATAATATTTCAACTTTATAGCATCTATGTCTGCCAGGAGGGAATGAATCAGTAGCTTCAAGAATGTCATCTCGGGTAGACTCAGTTTAATCCATGGAAGCAGAGAAAATTCATCTCAGAAGGCTGTCTGCTTCAGCATTTCTGTCTGGGTTTTAAGTTATTTATACTGCTAATATTTGTAAATCATATCTAAATAGTTCTTTTAAACTTAATTAACTTTTCTTGTGATGTTTATACATGGAAAAATTCCAAGATATACTTAGAAAAGTAGAAAAGCTTTTAGAAAACCACAACAAAAAACCTCAAAACTAACCATTTCTCACAACTACAACCCTATCATCTCTTTATTTGAGTAATACAATAGCTTCTTTTTTTTTGGAACCAGGGATTGAACTCAGGGACACTTGGCCACTGAGCCACATCCCCAGCCCTATTTTGTATTTTATTTAGAGACAGGGTCTCACTGAGTTGCTTAGGGCCTCGCTAAGTTGCTGAGGCTGGCTTTGAACACGTGATCCTCCTGACTCAGTCTCCCAAGTCGCTTGGATTACAGGCATGTGCCACCCGCCCGGCTAGCACAATAGCTTCTTTGTACAAGATTTCATTCGGAAATAATTGCAAACTTACAGAAAATGTTACAAGAATAACTCAAAAACACATACAGATTCTCTTACCCAAAGTTACCCTTTAATCTTTTGCCCTATTTGGTTTACTACTTGCCCTCTATTCTGTTCTTACACTTTGCCCATTGCTTCTTTTTGCTCAATGACAATTTGCAACCATTTACTGAGTGCTGGGCTCTGTGGGAGACCTAGCGGTGGAGAGAAGGTTGATGAGTCATAACTCAGCTGCAAGAGCAGAACCAGGCAGGAGGTCAGGTTTGAATGATCACATTAGTCACATCCAGGAGCACAGTGTCCTTAACATTCTGAGCAAACCTTGGGGTGATAGCGTGCATTCTTCCGAGATAATTCCTCATTTTAACTTCATGATTGCATCACGAATGGCCCAAGTTTCACCCAAAGAAACACATCATACTTTCCATCTAAGTGAGCACAAATTTTGCCCAGATTTGCCCATCATTCTGAGATTCCTGTTTTCCGACTTCCAAGAATATTAGGCCTTTTTGGTGAACACAGTTCACTTTCAAGTCATGTTGATTGTTGGATCTCCAGCACCTGGAATTGTGCATAAGACAAAAATACTTGATGGATGAATGAATGAATCTTAAAACTCAGGTTTAGTAATCTAGATTTAGTCTATAGAGAGCAGCTATAGGATGCTGACTCTGACTTCCTTACTTCTCTCAATGGCACCACAGGGAGATTCAAAGAGTCCTCATTTTTCAGAGGAGGACACAATGACATGAGGAAGATGAACTCCTTTCCCATAGCCACTGGCCAGCGGTTATGTTCTTGCCTTATTCAACTGCATTCACAAAAGCAGATTAAGGGAAAATTTTGTAGAAAAAACCCTCCTGGCATCTCTATATTGTAGACTCATATGCTTGGCCATCTCCTTAGCTAGATCCTACAGAGCAGAGTCACAAAGTGGTGAAAGACCTGGGCCATAGCCAGAGCTGGGACTGAGAACTTTTTTCCTGTGCAAACAGAGGTATCGATGAGGCAAGACTGAGCCAAGCAATGCCAAGGGAGTCAGCGAGGGAGGAGAGGGGGTGGGGGCTGGCAGCAAGCAGCATTTTGTTGCCATGCGTCACTTAAAAACACAAAGAACAATGATATATGCAGGTGGTTATTGATTGCTCCAGGCACTCACTCTTTCCAGTTTATAAAGATACAAATCTTAATTATTAATGGTTAAGATGAAAAACAACTGCCCCGAAGTTAGGAAATTGAATGGGTTGTTCCTTTGGCTCTCACCACACAAAAGGGGGTCTGTTCTACAAAATCCAGCTGGCATAGCCTGTTCCAGTACCATTTATGTCCCCGAACTTCCAGGAGGGCCAGCTAATTCATGCTGCAGAAACTAGGTGCTGGAGGCACAGACACACCTGGGAGTCTCATGAGATGCCCATCCCTGACCACACTGGCTTCAGTGAAACGTATTTTGGACAAATACCTCAATAGTGGTTGTTAAAAAAAAAAAAAAGTTTTCTGGTGGGAGGAAACTAAATTGCTCCTTGCACTGGTACTGAGAACTTTGTACATATAGGCAAAAACAATGTGTCCTTAGGGCAAAGATGCAAGTATAAGCCTCTACAGTCATTGGAGTGAAATTATTTTCTAAGCCTTAGGAAATTAGGATAGATTCCTATGTATTATTAGCATGTGAAGACTCACAATAGTGTGTGCATTGTATACATAAAAGATACTCAACCAGATTATGTATTTAAAATTCCTATGAATAAGAATTATGAAATACAGAAACAAGATAAGTGTGTTTACAGGTGTGAGAGGAAGCTTATCCCTTAAAAGTACTTTTATGGGGCTTGGGGGTATGGCTCAGAGGTAGAGTACTTGTCTAGTATGCATGAGGCCTTGGGTTCAACTCCCAGTGCTATAAAAAAGGGGAAAAATTATCTTATGGAACTTTTGTTGAATTGACAATCTTTTCTTTTCCTTAATCTCAGTGGAATGCCTCTGAAATTGTAAATATTAGATGGAGAACTTGTTTTAGCTTGAGAAATATTCTTATTTTTTAAAAATATTGCTGGGTGTGGTGGTGCATTCCTGTGATCCTAGGGACTCTGTAGGCTGGGGCAGGAGGACGGTAAATTCAAGGCCAGCCTCAAGAATTTAGTAAGGATCTAGCTCAGGGGTAGAGGTTCTCTGGATTCAATCTCCAGCACTAAAAATAATAAAATATCAATTTATTTTTATTATGTTTTATCAGCAGCTTAGTGAGGCCCTAAGCAACTTAATGACTCTATCTCAAAATAAAACATTAAAAGGACTGGAGATGTGGCTTAGTTGTTAAGCACCCCAGGTTAAATCCCCATTACCAAAAGAGAAAGAGAGAGAGAGAGAGAGAGAGAAAGAGAGAGAGAGAGAGAGAGAGAAGTTTTTTTTGACAAGTACAGTCATGGAGAAAATCAAATGATAGTTTCCATTCTTTTGGGTGAAGATTATGCATATATTTTTAATAATAAGACATTTCTCTTCTTGGTTTAAAAATGATATGATCATGAAATATTGTTCTTTCAATCTGTTGCTAGATTCTATCTGCTGATGTTTTATTTATACTTTCTGGTATCAAAATCAGTAAGACTGGCATTTTTTAAAATATTTATTTTGGTTCCGTATTATACACCATAGGTTTTCCTCTAAGCACTAATTTAAAAGTATGCATTGTTCTTTGTTCTAATCTTAACATTCCAAAATAACATTAATTTTTTCCTTGTTTCTTTTTTCAAAATTTTTTTATTTTTTCAATTTTTATAGACTTCATTTTGATGAATTGCACACATATTGGGTACAACTTTTCATTTCTATGGTTGTACATGATGTAGATTCATACCATTCATGTACTCATACATGTACATAGGGTAATGAGGTCTGTCTCATTCCACCCATTTTTCATACCCCTGTCCCCTCCCCCTGTCATTTCTCTCTACATAATCTAAAGTTCCTCCATTCTTCTCTTACCCAATAACATTAATTTTATGGCTCAAATATGGAAGAATATAGTCATCTTTCTTTTAGAAGTTTGTATTAATTGTTTTCATTATTTTTTCATCTTACAAAGGTAGTTCTGTGCTGTTTATCTTTTCTCCTCTACATACACTCTTTCTTCCTGATTTTTTACATAAAATTGGTCATTGTATTTTCTATTTTCTAAACAATTTGTTTTTCTGGTCATTTGTTCAATTTCCTACTGATGTGTACATTCAAATAGATTTAACTAAAATAATAATTGGTAAGCAAGGAATAATATTAAGTAACAACTAATTTTAAATCACTTGGAGGTGATTTGATTTGGAGGGAGAAAGAACGGATGTTGTTATCAATAGAAATATTTATATTTAAGTTCAATAACTAACTTATAAGGATTTGCTCTAGTTTTAATAGATTTAAACCCATTTGTTTTAGATATAAGGTGGTCCCTGACTTACAATGGTTGGACTTAGGATTTTTCACCTTTAATCTGGAGCAAAAGTGGTGGGCATTCAGTAGAAGCTGTATCCTGAGCTGGGGCTCCCAGTCAACCCTAAGATCCCAAGGGGAAATGGTGATGTTCTACAATGTGCTGTAAGTTACTAAGCTAGAATATTTGGTAGTTCAGATGTATCAAATATATTTCAATTTATATAGCTATCAATTTATGATGGGTTTATCAGGCACAACTCCATTGTTAGTCTAGAATATCTATATAAGTGTGTATCTTTATTTCAGGAAAGTCTTCAAACTTTTTCTTTAAATATATTTTTTTCTGGTCAAATTGTCTGGATTTTTTGTTGGGGGAGCCCCTAATTATATGATTTTGACTGATTTCTATGCCTAATATTAATCCTAAAATCAATTTAAACTGTTTGTTAAACTTATTTTGATTGAATTTTCTCAAACCTTCATCCATACCCTTTATTTTCTTTTCTGTGAACCTATTAATCTTGCTTGTTTTTCTTCTTTGCCTGTGTATAAGTTTCCCCATTTCTTTCCTCACATCTGTCAATTTATTTTTTTTATTTCATCTTCAAGCTCCTTAAACTTGGTGTTTGCACTCCTCTTTCAATGAGGTATTTTTTCATTAAGTTATTTTTCATAATAAAACATCTGATTTCCAGTAAAGTAGAGGAGAGGGAATAGCAGGAGGGAGCAGGTGGGGAAGGACAGGGCACCAGGGACTGAAATGGAGTAAATTAAATTCTATGCATGTATGATTATGTCAAATGAACCCAACAATTATGTTCTAACTATAATGCAAAAGTAAGATAAAGAAAGAAAGAAAGAAAGAAAGAAAGAAAGAAAGAAAGAAAGAAGAAAGGAAGAAGGGAGGGAGGGAGGGAGGGAGGAAGGAAGGAAGGAAGGAAGGAAGGAAGGAAGGAAGGAAGGAAGGAAGGAAGGATAATCTTGGTTACAATTTTGACCCATCTGCTGCAATTATTCTAAAAGTTATGATCTTCCTTCTTCTCTTTTGGTCATTTTTATTTTCTACTTTTTTCCTGCAGATGTTTGCATAGACCCAGGAATGATCCACTTTTATAGTAGACATTACTACGCATGTCTACATGTGCGAGCTCATCTTCCCAGGGAGCTGTTAACCAGTATCAGGGAAGGGCTGGGGCAGTGAGCTGGTTGCAGGCACCTCTGTTCTTCTGTGTTCAGGAAGCACTCAAAACCACTCAGACATGGAGAATGAATGCTTTGGGCTGACAGAGCATCTCTCTGGGTCTCAGGGAATTTGCCTCTGGATTGTACATACCACTAGAGCTAAGGCTGCACCTTTCCTTTTCACGGTATAATCCAGCACATGAAGTGTGCACCTGTGTTGACTTTTCTTTAGTTGTAATTAGTACAGCTCAAGGTCTATGAGCCACCAGCCATTCCTCCTCCAGCCTGCCACATCAACAGACAGCACAAAGATGGCTTCTTGCATGCTCTCACTTCAGTCCTCTCTCCCTAGATCTCTGTGGTGTTAGGTTCAGGGATATCCATTTTCCTTTGTTTTGCTCTATAAAACTTTATTCCAAAAGAAGGTCTGTGGTTGGAATCTCTGGATATACTGTTTAATTTGGAGATTTCTGTGCTGTCTTAGAAGTGGTGGTGTTCTTTCTCCCACTAGTTTAATTTTCAGTGTACTTGGCAGCCATTCTTAGGATTGCCGGTCATATTCTGGTTCATAGCTATTTCTTAGTTTCTGGGGGAATGGAGATTTTATTTCTGTTTTTCAGTCTCTTTGAGTTGATTGCAGCTATAATAAAAAATGACAGGGCAGATGGATACTGATGCCATCATTTTAAACTGGAAGTCTTGCCATACATTTTAAATTGTTAGGCAGTTCCTTAGTTCTGACCAGAGCATATCTTATGTTCGTATTATCTTTAGAGAATATTCATGCAAATCAACCTCGTTATTTGTAACTATTTCAGACTAATTTTAGAACTTAAAACAACCTTTGCCCTAAAGAAAACTGACAAAAATAATTTTGCAAAGTCTTACCTCAGTGGCTTGGTAACCTGAAATGCCCACTGAAGGACTCTCTTCTGCTCTTGCCTCCACTGTACTCCTGAATTGTTTTTCTGGAAGAGGGAGTTCTAGGCTTTCAGACAACCCATCAATCTTCATCAGAAGTTCATCTAACAGACTTGCAAATTCATCCAGGTAATAATTCTGAGGGGAAGAAAATTAAGTATATGCATTCAAGAATGTAATTTTTTTTATTTTGTGAAGCATTTAGGGGTATCAACTTTGAGGGATTGTGCTATATTAGAAAATGCAGGGCTGGGGTTATGGCTTAATGGCAGAGTGCTTGCCTAGCATGCATGAGGCACTGGGTTTGATTCTCAGCACCACGTATAAATAAAATAAAAAGTCCATCAACAACTAAAAAATACTTAAAAAAAAAGAAGAAAAGAAAATGCTCTGGACCCTGGAGTCAGAGGACCTGGGATCTAGATCTGTCTCTTCATGTCTCCTTATCTCAGTTCTTCATTGATAGTGTGCATATCCTGATATTTGCATGAATGCTTTGGTCAATGATGCCTGCATAAAGGATAATTGCAGTAATTGGTGGGGAAGTGGGGAAGCATGGGACAGAGTAAAGAGGTCTGTGCAAATCTACAGTATCATGATTACCTATGACAAGTTTTAGAATTGCACCGAGTAATACATAAATATCAGTTATGGCAGACAGTTGGATATTCAGTGTGCAAATACCTGGTTGGCTTTGTTGGCGTTCTTGTCTGGAATGACTACACACAATGTTCGTAGGGTTCCAAGTTTTGGGTAGGAGTTTTGGTCTGGTAGCACATACCAAAAGCAAATGACTAACTCTAAAGGGGACAGAGTATAGTGTTTGTGTGTTGTTTTAGATATAAGGTGTCCCCTAAAAGCTCATGTATGAGAGCTCAAGCAGGTTTAGTGGTGAAATGATTAGATGATGAGAGTTGTAACCCAATCAGCGGATTAATCCATTGATAAGGATTAACGGTCACTATAGGCAAGTAGGGTGTGACTGGAAGAGGTGTGTGACAGGAGTTTGTCTTTGGGGTTTAAATTTTGTCCCTTGTGAACAAAGTTCTCTCTCTGTTTCCTGATTGCCATGACCTGAGCTGTTTTCCTCCTCTGCACCCTTCACCATGAAGTTCTGCCTCACCTTGGACCCAGGGCAATGGAGTCAGCCATCTGTGGACTCAGACCTCTGAAACTGTGGGTCAAATAACCTTTTCCTCCTCTAATTGTTCTTGTCAGGTCTTTTGGTTATAGCAACAAAAAAGTTGAATAAAACAATGTGTGTCCTGGGGGCAGAAGCTCCACCTCTCTGACTATGAGGGTCAGTGTAAGGATGTATAAGTTGATGTATAAAATGTGCCTGGTGAATTGCAAAGTGCTTTAGAATCTCAAGGGAGATTCTAAGAACTCTGTTACAGCTGAGAACTAATTTTGAGGCTTCACACTGATATCTGGCACAGAATCATGATCACACTTTGATAACAGAAAGCACAATTCTGCAGAGAAACCACCAATTTAAGCATGCTACTGTGCTCATTACTCCAGGTTCCCACAGCTTACGTGATCTGCAACCACCTGAGCTTCTTCTTCTGGCTTTGGCATTTCCAAACCCAGAAAGGCCAGGGCCTTCACCCATGTGTACGTAGTGATGTCTTTAAGTCTCACAAGAGATTTACTGTGAGAAGATTTTCTTTTTCGGAAAGAAGTCATCAGGAAACCTCTCAGCTGGAGAAGAGAATAAAATGGAAAAATTCTGTGTTAGCACACTTTGTTAATTTGACAAATAATGAAATAGAGATTATATTCCATGATGCCATCATATGAATATATAGAAGCTGCTTGGTAAAAAAAAAAAAAAATTAAGAAAACGTATTTCAAGAATTAAATTAAATGGCAGCAATATGAACTTGGCAATAGAAATGAATCTTATCATAAAGAATGTTTTCAATATCTAACAGTTGGGGCTAATATTATTTACATGCTATGCATTTTCATTTATAACGTATTCATGTCAGGACATTCACCACATCCTGCGTAAGCTACTGTGGACTGTGGAAGTCCTACATGGAAGCTTGTGCCTGTGTCTGGGAGACCGAAAGAGCCCAGAGCCTGGCAGGCTGCTGTGTCCTCACGTGTGTTACATAAATGATTCTGCTGTTTATGGATCCCTATAGGGTGTTTATTTCTTTACTTCAGGCTGAGACCTGTTAGCTCAAAATTCTGATGGCACCAAACAATTTTTTACACTTTCAGGTATCTTAAAAATAACCCAAAGAAGCAAAATTTAAACCACTTAGAGACTTTTTGTGTATCCTACAAAACCTCCAAGGGCAGCTATTCCCCATTGACAAGAAGAAGCTGTGGTTATAAGCTCCATGCTCTGCTGCCCTGAGGAGCTCTCTGACCCAGAGCCTTTCTTGTCCCCTGCTGCAGAGCAACCTCCTCTATATATATCAGCCCACTCTCTCCTGAAGTTGCCCTTGCCCTCTTCCCTTCTGGGTTTTTCTTGCTTCACTGTGCCACAAGATTTCGGGTAGGCTCATGGTGTGAGGGCTGTTCCCCATGGGGAAACACATCGAAACATCATCCAGATAATGCTTGTTTTGGTCTCTTGTTTGGTTTCTTGTGGTCATATCTGTGCCATTGATCAGCTCCCAAATTCCTTGATAATGTATCAGATCTGTACAGGGACACTCAGGATCCTGTAAGAACAGGCACTGGTGTATACACACAGCTATATGGAGGGATGAGACCTCCATGTTCTACCAGCAAACCAGTCACACAGAAGAGAGAGGCCTGACTCTTGTACTCTCAGACCTTCATACACTATTTCCTCCCTATTTCCAATGATAAATCCAAGAGCTTTAGCATGGCATTGATGGCCCTGCATTCCTGGCTCCAACCATCCTTTCCAAGATTCTGTCTGCTTGTCCTGGAACTCTGGGCATGGCCCTCCCCTAGGGCCTCTGTTTTTGTGTTGTCCCATGCCTAAAATGCAGTACAGGCCATTGTCATAAGCTGAACACCTCCATGAGGCTTAAGCCAGATGACCTCTCCTGCTGAGCGAAGATTTTCTGGTCTCTTTATAAAGAACAAGTGAGACTTTGGCCTAAGTTTCTTGCTCTTGAGAAAAGTCTAGTTGGACTTTAAGATGGTATATAATTGTGCAGTATCTATGTGTAGAAAATATGAAATACAATGAAAGAAATTAAAGACTTCAGTAAAAGGAGAGACAAACAGAATTCTAGGATTGAAAAGTTCAATATTATTAAGATTTCAATTCCTCCTAAATTTGATTCAAATATACACAACAATCTCAGTACCAGCGTGCCCTTTTGGGTGTGTGATATTCACAAGACGATTCTGGAAAGGCAAAAGAATGAGAATAGAAATTTTATAGAGTTATCATCATTGACATCCTGTGGGATTGGTGAAAAAAAAAAAAAAAAAAAGATTGATGGACTAGAAGAAAGAGCCCAGAAGTAAAACAACACAGACACAGTCTAACACTTTTTGACAAAGGTGAAAAACCAATTCAATGGCAAAGGATATTCTTTTTAAAAATGGTCCATCTATGTAAAAAAAGAATCAAAAAGTAATTTTAAAAACATGAACTTTTATCCATGCCTTACATCTTATACTAAAATTAACTCAAAGTGGATCATCAACATAAATGTGCTGGATGCCGTGGCGCATGCCTGTAATCCCAGCACTTGGGAGGCTGAGGCAGGAGGATCGAGAATTCAAAGCCAGTCTCAGCAATTTAGCGAGGCCCTAAGCAACTCAGTGAGACCCTGTCTCTAAATAAAATATAAAATAGGGCTGGGGATGTGGCTCACTGGTGGAGTGCCCCTGGGTTCAATCCCTAGTACCAAAAAAAAAAAAAAAACAACAACAAAAAAACAAAACATAAATGTAAAACATAAAACTATGAGAATTCTAGAAGAAAACAAAAGAGAAAATATAGGTAACCTTATGTTTGAAAATTAGTGTTTGTGTTATGATTTAGATATGAGGTGTCCCCCAAAAGTTCACATGTGAAACAATGCAAAAAAGTTTAGAGGTGAAATGATTGGGCTATGAGAATCTTAACCTGTCAGTGCATTGATCTATAGGGATTAACTGGGTGGTAACTGTAGGTAGGTGGGTTCTGGCCAGAGGAAGTGGGTAATTGGGGGCATGCCTTTGGGGCATATATTTTGCCCCTGTTCAGTGGATTAGTGGTCCC
>JAJEJO010005100.1:0-102992 GCA_020662805.1 Glaucomys volans | reverse complement strand
TGGCTGTTTGGGAGTATTTTTTGCCCCTTCCGGTGACCCGACGCTCTTTCTGCCCGGCCCTCCGCTCACAGACCCCGCTTCCTGGTTCCATGTCCTCAGCTGCTTTGCTCTGCCACAGACTTCTGCCATGATGTTCTGCCCCATCTCTGAGGCCCTGAGGAATGGAGTGGTGATCTGTGAACTGAGGTCTCTGGAAACTGTGAACCCCCAAATAAACTTTTCTTCCTCTAATTGTTCTTGTTAGGTCTTTTGGTCACCATGGTGAAAAAGCTGATGAAACCAGTTTAGTTATAACAACAAAAGCACAATCCACAAAAAAATTGACTTTTAACAAATTCACAGCTTAGACTCTGTATAAACACTGTTAAGAGAATGAAAGAACAAGCCATGGGTTGTGAGAATATATTTTCAAATCACAGATCCAGTAAAGGAATTGTACTCAACAGTGTGAAAACTGTTGTGATCATTTATGCTCATGTCTTCCCCTATGAACAGTGGAAACCATATATTATTAGTTCTGTTTTGCTATTGTCCGAATATGATAGACTTTCTTTAACTAATAGTTGAATGAGTGTATGAACAAACAATTGGATGGATGGATGGATGGATGGATGGATGGGTGGATTGATAGGTAATGATAAACAGTGGAATGGAAAGGTGAGTGGCAGGTTAGTAGATGGGTAAATGGATGGGTAGATAAATGGGTGGAGGAGACTTGTATAGTTGGATGAGCTGCTATAGGTGGATGGATTAGTGGATGAATGAATGGATGGTGAGTCAAGATGTAGCATATGTGGTAACTTCTAGTTTCGCTATATACTAAATGAGAAAACTAGTAGAATTTTAAAGACTAAGAATTTCAAGCCACTTACAGATCCTGAATATCAATTCATTTAACTGGCATTAGGTTCTGCAATGTGTCATGACTGCCCAGGGAAGGCAGTGTATCTTGGTATATCAGCTCTGACTGTGACCAGCATTCAAAGGCAGATGGAAATGATCACCCAGGGCAATGGTGCAGTGAGGAGGCAGGCCATGGCCTCTGGGAGTCACATCCCAAGCTGGCTGGGATCTGGGCATGTTGCCCAGGAAAGCTCCATGCTGAATGCCATCTTGTAAGAATGTGTAGGTCTTAACCCCAGTGCAGGGCAGGGGGAGGATCCCATGGGAAGGCCTGTCCAATGGATGGAATAGCATGTACAGCATCCTATCAGGCTTGGTCAAGCACACAAGGGCTCCAACCCTTCAACAGGAACACCAGTAGCCATTGCACCCCCAGCTCACCCCTTTTGATGTGAACATTGAGGCCTGGAGTGGCCCCTGGGGAGGAGCTGGGTAAAGCAGGTGAGAACTGAGCACATAGAGTGGTCACATAAAATAAAGGACCAGTTACACTTTAATTTCAGGTAAACAACAAATAATTTTTAATATATCTGAACTATTGCAGGGGTTGTACTGATACAAAACAATTATTCATTGTACTGAAATGAATAGTAACTGGATCTTCTGTATTTTTATTTGCTAACTCTGTCAGTCCTGCATGGAGGCTGCAGGGTGAGAGCATGGGGCACACTCCTCCTCTGTCAAAGGGGTTTATGCTGGGGTGCCATGACGAGATTTGCCAGTTGCTGATCAGTGGGAGGGCATGAAACAGTCCCATTCCTCAATGGCTTCCATCCCAGAGAGTATCCAGTGAAGGCGTATTAGAGTGAAACTTTGTTAGGACGGAAAGACTGAGATAACAAGGCAACAGATACCCCTGTAGCAACTTGAGATCAAGTTCAGAGTGACAAGAGATGTGATTCAGGGCAGGGCAAGGGCCCTGGAAAACTTCCTGGAGGAGGCAGCCTCCTGGAGTGGGTGTTAGATTTCTGGAATGTTCTGGGCAAAAGGAGAATCAAATTGACTGTATTCAACCCTTACCCTGGACAGATTAGATAGCCTTGGGATCCATTCCCATGAGATCTGGTCTGTACAACCTGGAACTGTCTATCCATATGGACAAAGAGCATTTCATCCCAACAGCACATGAAACTTTGATTTCAAGGTGCCTTTGATTTCAGGGTGTGGGACAGATCTACATACCATTCCAAAACACAATATGGCCATCAACAGAAAGAGGCCCCAATGGTAACGAGCTGTGTCTTGCTGGTCAGACTCAGAAAGGCTGTGGAATGAATCTTTTTGACTTCTTCCTGGAAAATGAAACAGCAACCTGGGGGGGGCATCTGTGAAGGTGACAGATGACAGTGTCCAAGTGAAGAGCAGAAATTGGCGCAGATGAGAGTGGGCAGTCATCAGCAAGGCCCCCACCAGCTGCAGGGAGAAAAACTGAGAGGATGACCTTGTCACCACTTCTTGGGATAGAAGATTCCTTTGGGGGACTGTAAATGCTTTTAGATAGTGAAAAGCTTGGAGAAGTGGTTGGAGTGAGGTTCTTACTCTCCCTGGTTTAAGACCAACTCCTGAAAGGCCAGTCTCCATCCCTTCTGCTCCTCCCAGGACTCTCTGCTCCTATATGAACCCTCACCCTTCAATACCCAGAGGCTCTGCAAGCTGGCTGGTGTTCCCCCACTATCCCAAGTGCTCTTCCCACCTGGTATCACAATTCTCTCTCAGTTGACTCCCTCTGTCTGCCTTTGACGTTGGAGGCCTGCCCCACAACATCCATACTAGATCCCCCCACTCCCACTCTCGCAGAAGGCCACTATGTACGAGCAGCTCTCACCTTCATGTCCCCAGAACCCAGCAAAGGCTCAGTAAAATATACCATTTAAGAAGCAATAGAAGCTGGGCACAGTGGTGCATGCCTGTAATCCCAGAAGTTTGAGAGGTTGAGGCAGGAGGATTGCAAGCTCAAAGCCAGCAAAAGCAAGGTGCTAAGCAGCTCAGTGAGACCCTGTCTCTAAATAAAAAATACAAAATAGGGCTGGAGATGTGGCTCAGTGGCTGAGTGCACCAGAGTTCAATCATCTGTACCCCACTCCCCAAAAAAGAGGTAATAGGAAAGTCAATTTTGAGTCAAGTCAGTTCTCGTTAAGCTCCTGGTCTGGACTGTAATAGAGATCTTAGTCTGGGGCCTCAGGGACTGCATCTATTTCTCAGCTTATTTCTTACTCCATCCACTCAATCCAGCTCTGGTGCTGACAAGCATGTTTTCAGTCTGGATGACAGATTACTCGCTAGTTGTCCATCACAGGTACACGTATGTGGACCATTGCCTGGTCACTGAGGGCCTCCCAAGCTGCAATCACAGCCATGTCCTGCAACCGCACAGGCACCATTCACCTCCACCTGTCACTCTGGCCCTGCATCTAAACTCCCCTGCTTATTTCCAGGAACTAAGTTTAGTATTATTTACTCTGCACACAGAATAACACAAACTCAGTGGAACTCAGGAGGAAGACAGTGCAATCTGTGAGTTCATATTTCAGCAAATTAAGCTACTGGTCTACCTGGACTCCTTAGGTTCCAGTGTGTCCATATTTTTTCCTACAGTAAATGGACATTTATTTATACTGCTGTTTTTCTTTCCATTAAAGCTTTTTTGTGTGTTGCTAAGTGGTGTTAATAATGACCAGCTGAGCTGCTGGATAGATTCCACATCTAAGGATAGAGATAACCCTCCCAGGTAAACAGCATGGATGCATTTCCTGGAGGTGGGAGGTTGGGTTATTCACTTGGGGTCACAATGGAAGCGGGCAGCCAGGATTGAAAGCAGTTCTCTCTGACTCCAAGTTCTGCTCTGCCTTGCTTTTCTGAGCCTGTCCCTCAATGCACAAGGCCAGCAGAGTTGGGGATCATGTTCCCTGAAGCAGGAGACCTATGCTTGATTCTCTGTGTATTTCCTGGGTCCTGGATCCTGAGAGCTAGAGCCTCTTCACTCAGCTCTCCTGGCAAGACTCTAGCTCAGGCTGACCTGTTCTGTGCGTTGCAGAGGTGGGAACCCACACTACACTAGAGTCAATCTGGCTGGAGCAACCAGATCAGAATTACCAGCATCCACAAACTTCATCAGGGTTAGGGTTGCATTCTGGACCTGCTGATCGTGGACTGCACCCTCTAATCTAGACTTTAGGGACACCCCTGGATGAAGATCTGTCACCTCTTGGGGATAAAGGCATTCCTGAGAACTGCAGACAGGTAACTACCATCTATCTGCTTTTGCTTTTTTTCTGTTGTGAATTAATTCACCAGTGAATTAAATAATATGAAAATGAGTTCTGGTGTATTAGTAGAGAAGTCCTTAGGTGTAGGATCAGGGTGACAAATGGATGCCAGGATGAGGTTAGGGGTCTGCCCAGAAGCAGCGCATTATTGTAGTAACTAAGTTCCTGGGAGTTATGGCTCCAAGGTAAGCCTCATCCTCTTTCTTAGTCCTTTGCTACCTTCCTCTGAGAAAAATTGTCATGTCTGCCCATAGCTTGTTGTGACTGCTAAGTGAATTAACATACAGAAGGCATCACTGATCACACCTGACACTTAGAAAACTCAGTAGGTGATAATAACTACAATCAATAGTAGTACAAATAATATGTTGTAGGAAAGTATAATATAGAGCATGTGTTTAATAAATCATGGTTATTGTCATGACCATAATTTATGATGTAACTATTGCTTTCAGTTATCTAAAGCCACATTGTAATGGATTAGAGGACTGGAATTTAGGGTGGTGATTCACCTTGAGAGGGGTTTGTTTTTCCCTAACTGATGACATATTGGCTGAGCTGAGAAATCCCTGGATAAAGGGGACAATTCTTACCACTGGTGCAAAGACTCTGGAGAGAGAGGAGCGCCTCATAGAAGAATGGGACACTGTGGTGTTTAGGGAACCAAGAAGGTAAATGCCTTTCAACATCCAGAGGAACAAGAGGATCCCCTGGAGCCATCGTGCCCACTGCAACAGAAGAACACAGCACGTCAGTGTATCATGCCAATGATAGGCCAGTGCAGAGGCACACACACACCTGTGGGTTATGCACGAAGTGTTTCCTGATCTGATGGTGCTATACAGACCATGAATCTCCCAGGGACATGAAGTATCAATGTCTGTGGAGGACAATGAGCCAGAACCATGAGTAAGTTCAAATTAGATCATTTTCAGGAAAACCAGGTCTGAGTTCTGGCCTTGCCATTTCTGTAACCATCAGGACAGGGCAGGCCTGGTCATTTCCCCATCTGAGCCTGGGTCAACTGTCCTGGAAGAAAACCACCACCATGGGGTGGGAGGTGACAAAGGAAATGTGCAATGCAGACTAATTCCCTCTCCCCTCTGTATGTATAGAACATGTTACAACTTACTAATACTTTTCTTGCAGTTTTAAAAATTTAATCCTTATAAAAACTCGGAGCATTTCTATTTTATACCTCTAGACACTATGGATCAAACAAAGGAAGTGATTGAACAAAAGGAGCACAGCAGGATACATGGTAGACCCAAGTCAGCCCCCCCCAGACTGCATCCAGCACCTACAGTCACACTCCATAGATGCCCTAAGAAGGCAGCTCGTCTTTTTAAAGGGGGCTCACTTCTAAAGGATGCTTTCAGATGTATGATATCATCTGTTCTCACCAAGATGATAAGTTGAAGAGAAAGAATAAAAGCTGGATGTTTAAAAATCTACGTGGGCAAAGGAGGAAGGTTTTCTGCTCTTTTTTTTAGAAAAAGTCAACATTGACCTCTGATAGCCAAGGCCAGAGAAGCTGTGGGAGGTTGTGGGAGGCTGTCACACCTCTGGGTCACTTCAGAGCAGGCAGGTGTGGTTATACTTGGAGAGAACCAGAGATGATCAGGGCTATAGCCTGTGCCAACCAGGGAGAAATAAAATGTGAGCTACTGGAATTTCAAATTTTCTAGTTCTTACAGTTTAAAAAGTAAAAGTAAGCAGGGAAATTTATATTTAAGTGACTATATCTAAAAACATCATTTCCATGTACAAAAATTGAGATATTTTCATACCAAATTTGTGAAATGCAAAGTATTTCAAACTTGTTGCACATTTCAGTTTGGACTAAACACATTTCAAGTTCTTAACAGCCACATGTGGCTAATGGCTACGAATTGGACAGCACATCTGTGAACCCCCTGTGGCCAGAGTGGAAAGGACCCCTTTTTGGCCTATATTTGATTTGAAGAATACCATAAAGCCTTCTTAGTTATTATTACCATAACTTTCACTTACAGGATGCTACCATGTGCGAAGCTCTGTTTGAGGGGTATGTATAGATGCATGCATATGTACAAACAAGTGCATGAACACGCACACCCACACCCACACACACTCAACTGCTAGGAAAATGGGTTGTGTATCATGATCCTACCTCTTTAAGACTTGAAGAAAGGTTAAGTAACTTGCCAAAGGCACATGGCTAAAGAGTAACCGGGCCTGCGGCTTGGGTCTGCTGATTCTAAAATCTGTGCATTTCCACTCCCACACACTCAAATCTTAGCTCTCCAATCCTGAGTGTTCAATCCCATCATTGGAAACTCATTCATTTTCATCTTGAAGATGTCTCTTTCTTCCAGCAGACTCAGTGGAAGCTAGAACAGAGTGCTCCTAACTTTCTCTGGGGTTAGTTTGACAAACTGTAAGAGAAGTGCCTGCAGAATGGGGTTGGGAGGGAAAGCTGCAGTGTGGCTGGGTGCTGAGATGTCCCCACAGAGACAGACACACAAGGGCACCTCAGGGGACAGATGTGGTTTATACCACACATTTCCCCAGGACTGGCCTTCAGCACACAACACAGCACAGAACTCCAGGGCCAAGACCATGAACAATGTTCTCCCAGAGGCCCTCTTTACATCACAGCTCAGTACTCAGGAACATGGGCGCTTAGGTCCCTTAGACCAGCGGCCAGTTCCACTGCTGCTAGATGTGTGTGACCTGGGGCAAGTTGCCTAACCTCTCAGAGCATGCATCTGGTCATTTGTAAGATGATGGGAGACCAGTACCTATTTCACTAGATGGTTGTGTCACTCAATGTACATATGATTATATAAAATTTAGATATTGCTTTGCAGGAGTCAACTTTACACCTATTAGCTCTTACTCAGAAGTTGATTGAAGAAACAGAAATTATACCTGGCTATGATTGAATCCCCAGGGGAAGAGAGAATCTCTCCAGGCAATTTTGTTTTCTGGTAGGGGCCAGGGAATATAATGAATAAGATAATACATCAGTGGGAAAACAATGATGTGAAAGTTGAACCCATTTCCCAAGGCCAGGAGTCAGGAGGAGGCTGATTCACTGAGACTCAGGTAGGTTGTAGAAACTGCAGCCCAAGGTGCAGTGGCAGAAGTGTCTGGGGTGTAGTGTGGAGATGAGCTTTGCTATCCTTCCTGCAGTGGGAGTCCTCTGCCAGGGCTGGTAATAAGCACAATCAATCCACTTCACAGTGCCATGGGGATGAGGGATTGAACGTAGAGGAGGACAACTCAGGAAGAAGATAACATTTAATAATGACTTGAAGAGGGGTGGGTGTGCGAATGACTAGCTAGTGTTTGCCCAGCCTCAGGAACCAGGAGCCTCTGATGAGGTCAGGCACTATTGAGGATACAGTGAGCTTTTAGGGGTGCATGGTTCTCTCCCTTGCCCTGGAGGACTCAGAACTATACTCAAGAAGTTCTAGTGACATTTGCCAAAGAAAGACAACTTATATTCTTTTTCTTCAGGAAGAACCCCAGATATTCCCCTGTGGGCTCCTTCAGAGCACATTTCACGCCCCTGGGCCATTGGGTTTTTGGTGCTTGCAACAAAATGAGCCCTGAAAGGAGACAGGGACAACACTTAGCCGTGAAGGGAGGGCTGGAGCTTCAATGGAGGAAGACCAGCACAGCAGACTAGAGAGTCAGGTCAGGGCCAGATCACAGAAGGAGCAAGAAGAAGGTGGAGGGGAAATGGCACAGCTGGGTGGGGAGGATCCGAAGTTGGAGGGGAACTGGTCCCCTGTCTGCCAAGCTGTTCTGGGATCAACCTGCCCTGGGGATGCACTGCAGGCTATGGGGTGGCCCTGGGGCCCTTTAGGTGGATAGGAATGGAGGTCTAGGGAGGTCTTTGGGTGAGGGAAGTATTAGCTGTGGATGCAACAGGACAAGGAAAGAGTGTCTGGGTTCTGCTTCCACAAATCCACAGCAGCATAAGGCAGTGACCTGCAGAAGGTCCAGCAGGTGGTGTGGAATCCCTGCCCTGTGGCACCCTCTCCTAGGGTTTCCTGAGACCTATCCTGCACCTGTTTGCCTGCTCCTTCTAGCAAAATGTTCCATCCTATAGGTGGGAGCCTGGTGAAGAAAGGTGCAGGGACTTGGAAGGTGGACGTCTCCCTGTTGTGAGATTTGGGCTTTTCCTTGAGCCTTGGTGTTGTCACTGGTGAAGAGAACCTGTGTCTAGCATGGTCACAGTGTTCCTACATATATCAGCACTAGCCTCCTTCCTCCATACTTCATGGACACCTGCTTCCTCTTTCAATTTAGCATTACAAAGAGTCTCACGCCCTTCAGTTCTGCCCCACACAGAATCCATGTACCCCAGCTTGCAAAGCATGTCCCAAGTTTTCCTAGCTCCTCACTGTCCTGGTTACCATCATCTTCAAGTTCAGAGCATTGTCACTCAACATGGAACAAACCCATCACAACTTCTAGACCTTTTGTGAACTTTGCCTTTTGGACAGCATCAGTCATCATCCCAATCTGTGCCTCCCTGAGTCCCCCACCATACCTGATGCCACAATGCCATCACACTGAGATCCATAGACACCTGAAAAAATCCTTTGTGGAACTGGTCAGTGACATCCCCAGCAAGAGTGGCGAGGTGGCTGGAGGCTGTGTAGTAGGTGAGGGTCACTCCAACAACAGAGAGCTGCAGCATTGAGGAGAAAGGGGACGGCTCAGCCAGCTCCTGAGGAGGGGCTCGCCTGGCATCTGAAGACACTTGTTCCATAAATCGACTGCAAGAGCATTCAATAGATGTGTTTTTTTTTTTTTTTTTTTTTTTTTTTTTCTGGAACTAGGGATTGAACTCAGGGACACTCGGCCACTGAGCCACACCCTCAGCCCTATATTTTATTTAGAGACAGGGTCTCACTGAGTTGCTAAGGGCCTCGCTAGGTTGCTGAGGCTGGCTTTGAACCCACGATCCTCCTGACTCAGCCTCCCAAGTCGCTTGGATTACAGGAGTGCGCCACCACGCCCGGCAATAGACGTGGTTTTAAATGCTGTTTTAGCATTAACATGAGAAACTGTTGAAACTATAGAGGGAGAAACTGCAGTGATGTTGCAAGTAGCTAGGGCATAATCAACTTCCCATTAAAACTAGTTTTTTTCTTTTCAGGCAAAAACACATTATTGGCATTTTTTCTCACAAAGAAAATGACTTAAGGGAAGTTACCTCCAGCCAGCTCCTTGGTTTTTGCCAATAGTGGAGGACACCCTCCTCAACCATTCTGTAGAGTTGAGAGCAGAGGTGAATCAGGTTGAGTACCAGGAAGACCAGCTGGCAAGGGGAATAAAAATGAGAGAGAGAAGTAGAAATTCAAAGATGTTGTCTTTTAGAAGTATAAACTTCTGCCTGCCCAGAACCTTTCCTGCCAATCACCTTTGAATGGACATGATGCAAGCCACATTCTTGCTCTGCAGCATTTGATAATGAACTTGTCCTGCAATAGGCTTTTGGGCAGGGTGGTACCTCTTCACTTGTCAAGCACTCAAAAAAACCCAACTGTGCCAGGTGTCAGGACCTGAGGGGCACTGCAGGCATCAGAACCACCATGAGAGTGTCCACTGCCAAAATTAGGCCTCCTAGCCTTCATGCTGGCCACTCTGGGCCTTCCTCAGCACCACTCAAAGCAATGTTTATATATATACACAAAAATACACACACACATATACTAGTATATGTACATACATACATATGAAATATGATATATACATATATATTAAATATTTTTGACTTTAAAAGTTCCTGATAAAATTCTTACAGCAGTTTTCTCACCAGTGATGAGTTAGCTATTTATTCACATCTTTGTACATCAATGCAGTAGTTCATATTCCAAATTATTGGGGCTGGGGTTATAGCTCAGTAGAGAAGAGCTTGCTTAGCACATGTGAGGTACTGGAGTCTAGCCTCAGCACCACATAAAAATAAATAAATAAAATAAATTTTAAAAAAACCAAATTCCATATTATCTGTTGACTGCCTGTAAATCTTCTGTAAAGTGTCTGCTCAGTTCCTCAGCCCATTTGTTGATTGGGTCATCTGTATCCTTGGTGTAGTTTTTTGAGTTCTTCGCAAATTTTGGAGATTAGTGTTCTATCTGAAGTGTGTGTGGTAAAGATTTTCTCCCACTCTGTAGGCTCTGTCTTCACATTGTAGATTGTTTCCTTTGCTGAGAAAAAGCTTTTTAGTTTGAATCTATCCCATTTATTGATTCCTGCTTTTATTTCTTGTACTTTGGGAGTCATGTTAAGGAAGTCTGGTCCTAAACCAACATGATGAAGATTTGGATCTGCTTCTTCTATTTGGTGCAGGGTCTCAGATAAGCCAATCCCAAAAAACCAAAGGCTGAATGTTTTCTCTGATAAGTGGATGATGATACATAATGGGGAGTGGGGAGGGGGTAAGGGAAGAATGGAGGAAGGATGGATTGTGTAGAGGGAAATGAGGGGTAGGAAGGGGATTGGGGGGTTAGGAAAAATAATGCAATGAGACAAACATCATTACCCTATGTACATGTACGATTATACAAATGGTGTGACTCTACTTTGTGTACAATCAGAGAAATGAAAAGTTGTACCCCATATGTGTACAATGAATCAAAAAAATTGAAAACAAATTCAAAATTATTCATGAATTTATATGGGATTGAAACCCATGAGCAGGGGCTTCATGTATTCCTCTCTGTTCTTTTTGGAGTTGTGTGCTGTACCACATGGACCTGTTCTAGGAAGCTATCGACATAATTAGAGTTAAGTGCTCTTCGGGGATTCAATAGCAGTGCTGTACGGTGTCATACTGGAGCCTGAGTTCAAAGGAAAAATCAGTACAACTTATCCTGCTGTCCTGGAATCTTGATTTATGCCTACCATTATCTTTTCTACTGATACTAAAAATATTATTTAAAACATATTGCTCTAGACTACTGCTCACATCGATGACTGACTTTTTTGTACTGTTCCAGACGCTGCCCGATCCTGATGTATACTGCTCTGAGCTCCACTCACAGAATTAGCCTTGATCGTGTCTCTGAGCTGTCCTTATGCTCCAAATCTCTTGGGACTCCCCACTCCATGTCCCAGGCAAAGTAAACTTAATGGAAGTGAAGTGGGACTTGGTTCTCTGAGGCAGAAAAGTTAAGGCACCAATCCAGCAAAGTATCTGAGGGGAAAGGCTTGGGATGACCTTTGGTGCTTTTCATAGTTCAGTGAAGCTACTGAGTCACTCCATCTCAACCAGAGCTCTAGTGCAAGGGACCAATGTCTGGAGGCCCCCAGATTCATGTGGAGCTAGCACCTTCTGTGTGTCTGTGTTTGAGGATGGGGCCTCAAAGGAAGTAACTAAGATTAACTGAGAGCATGAGGGTGGGGCCCCAATCCTACAGGATTGGTGTCCTCACACAAAGAGAAGCAAGAGAGCCCACAAGCTCCCTTCTCATTCACTTGTACAAAGAAGAGGCCATGGGAAGCACAGGGAGAAGGTGGCTGTCCACCAGCTAGAATGAGAGCCCTCACCAAGCCTGACCTCCTGGCACCGTGATCTTGAACTTCCAGCCTCGAGAACTGTGTTAAACAAATGCCTTTTATTTGAGGCTCTCAACTTTTGTACAGCAGTCCCTCCCTCATCTGAGGGGGACACATTTCAGGACCCCCACTGGTGTCTGAAGCTGTAAAGAGTGCCAACTCCTAGATATTCTGTATTTTTCCTATAAATTCATATCTCTGATAAGGCTTGATTTATAGACTCAGCACAGTATGAGATTAACATCAATAATTAATAATGAAATAAAATAATAATAACCATATACCATAACAAAGTTGCTTAAAACGCTGACTTATTTACTTCTGGAATTTTCATTAAACATGGTCAGACCACAGTTGACTGTAGGTAACTGATGCCCATCTTAGGAGTCTTAGGGGACTAAGACTGATCTAGATATTGGCCACAATCCTCCTATGAAGAATTTAGTGCATCCACACAGCTCTATATTTGCACTTGCCTCATATACGAAGACTGCTATCTTTTTCTTTTTTTCTGTTTTTTTTTTTTTTTTTTTTTTTTTTGTACTGGGGCTTGAATGCAGGGGCACTTAACCACTGAGCCATATCCCCAGCCCTTTTTTATATTTATTTAGAGACAGGGTCTCACTGAGTTGCTTAGGCTAAGTTGCTGAGGCTGGCTTTGAACCTGAGATCCTCCTGCCTCACCCTCACCAGCCACTGGGATTAAATGCGTGTGCCACCGTGCCCAGCAATTGCTTTCTTCTTCATATCGTGCTTAACTCTGAGCTCAAGGTTTGTTGCTTGCAGGAGACATGACAAGGGTGTGGAAGAGTGGTGGGCCCACGGAGTGTGCTGGTCCTGCCTAGTGGGGGCACCCTGCCCAGTGAGGCCCATCCCTCCATGCTGATCCAGGAGGCCAAGTGCAGGTGAGCTCACCTCAGGGAGCACAAGGGAATACCACAGGGCAGAGTCACTACGGAAGATGCGAAAGGACTCGACCAGAGATGAGGGGACAAGATCCCCAGTGGGGAGGACCTCCACACTCAGGGCCACGCTTGTTAAGAGTTGGGTTGGAGGGTTGTAGAGGGTGAAATGCACAGACACGGCCCTGGTGCTGTGGTCAATCCATCCGCTGGCCCTGAGGGCAGTCAGGGCCGCCTGGGCTTCAGGCCTGTAAAACAGCACAAGTTCAGAGGGAAGATGAGGAGTCAAGCTTTGAAATCCATGGAAAAATCCAGCCACAGCCCCATGCTAGGAATACCTAGTGTAAGTCTTCACAGGGACAAGCAACACCTGGGCTTCAGATGGCCCTTCTTAAATTAGGGACCCCTCCCCAGTAGCTCACTGGGCTCCACTCTCTTCCCTACAACAGTCAATTTGGCCCAGAGGCAGGATAGAACCCATCCCATATGTGATGTGAGGCAGAGATGCTGGATGTCCCTCCCTAAGCACTCTAGAATGTTCATTTTCCTCTTTTTTGCAATGGACTTCATTTTGAACACTTTTTGTTAATGATATTTAGTACAAATTAAATTATTTCCTTTTAAATTTTTTTATTCCTCAAAATGCGTTAACTGCAAAGACTTCCTACTGCTGTAAGCAGAGCCCCATCCTGGTATGGGGTGAGGGCTGCTTAGGGAGCCAGGAAGGTGGGGGTGGGCAAAGGGTTCTGGCAGGATGGGGCAAGCCACCTGACCACAGGCCTGGCTGCAGTGTGGGAGATCTCTGCTATGCACTGGAACTTCCACTCCTCTACTGCATGATGAGAAACAAAGAAGTCCTACTCCACATTTGGGGGAAGAATAAATGAGGTAATGTAAATACTCTGATCAATATAGTCAGTGTAGGACAAATGTTCACTCTGCTCCATGACCTTTGGAAGCTCTAGCAACAAATTTAGAAAGAACATTCTGCTCTGTTTTCCCCGGTGTGCTTAGTCTGCAGGCCTGAGGCTGAGTTCTGTCACACCCTAAAGTACAGCTCTTCATCACATCACAGCAATAACAAGTCCTATGCAGGCCCTGAAAGTGCTGTGCCTGCCTCTGGAGTTTGCAGCACCTGTTGCAGATGGACCATGTCCAGTGGTGCCTCGGCCAGGAGCTGTCCAGCAGGCTTAGATGAATGCTGGCCCCTGACCCACACTGACCTTGTTTTGCCAAGGCTGAGCATGCAATCCTCCTTTCTCAGCCCCCAGCCCCTGGCACCACCGAGGGTCACATTTTCGTTCTCAAAGCCTCCAACTGGAAGGCTGCACGTAGGAAGAGAGTCTTCTTTGAGCACCAAGAATGGCCTGGGAGGCTGTGGGACAAGTACCAATTAGAAGTCACTGACCACTGTTTCCAAGTGCACCTGCTTTCGGGGATTTCCATGCACACAATGCAGCAAAGTGTCCTGCTCCCCTCAGGACCATTTTGCAGCCTGTCTCATGGTGTCTGGGCTCTAGCATGAGCTAGAAGGATCAAGCTCTATCCACTGACAGTCAATACCTGAGCAGTCTGAGGCTTGGTCGGAAAAGAATATGTGAACATTTAGACTTTTAGATTAAAATTCTTGCTTTTACCTAGAACACCAGATCTCTAAGGAAAACCTGAATCAAACAAATTTGGGAAAGATTGGCAAGGGGAGAAGGAAGACCAGGCCCCTACTCTACCCAGCCCTGGCTCCTGACAAGTTCACATCACCCCTCAGTGTTCTAAGAAGTGAATAGATCTGCCAGTTTCCAGTCCCAGTGTCTCCCAGACTTTTCTAATTAAGTTTATTTTTAGAAGTAAAAGAAAGAGAGCATCTTACCTTGCATACTCTGCAAGGAGAAACCTTTTGCTGCTTAATTATTACAGTGCCTATTAGGTAGCATTTTCCACCAAGGGCTCCAGGCTAAAGAACAGAAAGAGACTCAGAGGAAGGCACAAGTTGTAAACCTCAAACATCACCTTCGAGTAGTGCTGAGGAGGCGTGGAGACGCTGGGGTAACTGTGCCTAGTCTATAGAGGCCAGAATCTTTCCTTCTAAAAAACATTCTAAGGATGCAACCAGCATTCTAAGAAAGACACAGCTCCATCCCCAGCCTCGTCCTGGAAAAGGACTAACATCATAGAAAGATGTCCTCATAATTTGCAGCTCATAGGAATGATCTACTTTTATCTTTTTCTCAAGTTTTAACACTGTTGCCATCCCTGTTTATATGCAATACAACTAAATAAAAGGAGAAAGTGAGGAGAATAAAAGGGGAGGGAGGAGAAAATAAAATATGAACAAAGAACTGGATTATACAAAAAGCACATTCACTTTTTCTTTTGAACTTGGCTTTTTCTGGAAGCTTCCTCGATGCCCTGTCTTATGATGCCATTGTTCTTCCCTGCTCTGAGGTGCTCCTAGTGCCTTTTGCCATGCTATTTCATATACTGAACTAGAATCTTCCATCTCTGCCCTGTGTGTCCCGGAAGTCCCCCTGTGTCCGGTTCATCTCAGCAAGTGCAGAATGTGGAGAACCCTGCAGGGCCCAGGAGGGTGAAATGGGAGGAGTAAGTGGGCTCCAGACAGGGAAATTAGTAGGGTGCTCTGCCAGCCAAGGCACCCACAGAGCAGAGCCACAGACCTTATACCCACATAGTCATTCCAGACCTTACATGGTGCTGTAGTTCCACCGACTGTCATGTGGCTTCTAGGATGATGTGCAGTGAAGCGGAAAAGAAAAGCCCACCTGAGCTGTCTGAGCACCAGCAGCAGAGGGGCCTCCCAGGTGCAGCCCATCCAGGAGCGTGGTCAGACTCCAGTCCCACCAGTCACTGATGCTTCTCAGGCCCCCCAGGGAGTGTCTGGCATTTCTTAATTCAAAAACAAAACCAAAAATAGTTATTTCTGCATCCACAAGAACAATCAAAATTGAGAACAAAAAGTGGTTTTCCCCCTGCCAATTTTTCATTTCAGGTTCTCTGCAGGAATAAAACCAAGGCCATCCATAGCATGAGGCACAAACCCTGAAATTCCCTTTGCTCTTCTGTGGCAGGAAAGAAAGGAGGAGAGCAGAAAAAGCACTGGTTCATTCACTCACATATTCATTCAACAAACATTCCTGTGCAACTACTAAGTCTTAGACCCTCTTGTAGGCATCTGGGAATGAAAAATCAAATCTCTGCCCTCCTGTGGGGAAATGAATAGCAAACAAGATAGAAGGCAGTCCTTTATGGTTCAACTCAACCATGTTTTGGGAGTACAATGGTGAAAAAGCATACCATCCAACCACTCTGTTGTCCACTTTAGGCACAGTTTTCAATAAATTCCATGAGATAGTTGACACTTGTTACAAGCTTTGTGTTCGATGATGTTGCTAACACTAAGTGAACATAAGTGTTCTGAGCATGTTCCAGGCAGGTTAGGCTAAGCTCGGAGGCGGGTAGGCTAAGTGGGTGGTATTAAGTATACTTCTGACTTAGGGTCCTTTCAGGGTATGAGGGCTTTATCAGGATACAACCCCATCATACGTGAAGGACCATCAGCATAAGTAAACATACTATGTGAGGGATAAATATAAGTGAGGGGAAATCTAAGCAGGAATGATAGGAAGTGGCAGGGTGAGTAAGGTGGAGGATTTTGTTCAAGTGGACAAGGAATATGCAAGGTGACCAGTCAACAAAGGCCTGAAGGCCACAGGGAGGAGCCTCGTGGTCATTTGAGGGAGAGTGTTCCAGGCTGAATGGGACAGCAGAGGAAGCCATTTGCCTGGGAGGTTAGGAGTGGGTGGCCAGTATGGCTGGTGCAGGGGGTGCCAGACACCCAGGCCAGGGCATGGCCCTATCTACACTGACTGGTGGCAGGACATGGTGTTTAACCTGCTCCCAGAATGCCTGTGAGCACTGGATGAGAAGGCACAGTTGAAGAGCAGCCCAGCACATAGTAGGACACCAGCAAATGCTAGTTTCCAATTAACTGCCTTTTTTATGGTTTGAGGCTGCAGCCTCACTCATGCTAGGCAAGCACAGTACTACTGAGCTGCACCTGGCTTGTCCAGTGAGCTTCTTCATTGTGATTATTAGATGTCTGCTTCCCTCTCCTCTAAGGGAGGGACTGAAGGGAGCACTAAATTAATTTCAATCTGACAGAATGTACATCTCAGCTCACTCAGACAATGCAAAAGAACCATGTGTGCCCAAGGCTGCTGTTGGCAGCGTTAGTCCAGCTCTGCACCAGAGCCAAAGTGCACGGGAGGGAACAAATGTTCCTCAGAGAGCAGAGTCCTGCCACCTGGCTTCCCATGTAGGGACACTGAGTAAGGGTAAGGACAACGTGCTCATGGAGATTCCCACAGCAAATAGAAATGTAGCCATTTCATCCAGAACTTTCTCCATCAAAAGGGAAGACCAGACGACTTCTTAGGGAGAGTGATTTTGTTGAAAAATGGTAAGAAGGTAGAGAAGGGTAGAAACTCAAGTCATTTAAGTACACACAAGTTTAATCGTCCTGCCTTGTTCCACTAACCAAATCTGACTCCTCCAAAGAATGAGCTGAAGATCAGTTCTTCAAATGGTGGGCATTGCTTTGACAAATTAGACCTGAGCAAAGTTAGGCTCCAGAGACAGGGGTGCCTGACAACCAATTGTACATATCTCTTTCCAACTCCATGTTCAGAGATATCACCTTGGTAGCATGACACAGATAACAGTGGGAGCATTTACACCATGGAAATTGGCAGGCAGATGCTAGTGCCCTTGTTCTCCAGAGAGAAAAGGACAGCTAGCTGTTGGCCGGCACACCACAGAGACCATGTTCTCAGGCAAGTGTTGGAGCAGATATTCCAAGGGTGATTAAGGGCAGCTTTTGCAGATAATTGAGAAAAAGTGTTTTAAAACCTTATAGGCATGACAAAATTGGACAATATAAAAGGAAAAGACACCAAAGACAAAGACAGGCCATTAACATGTAAGTTAACAGAGAGATGCAAAGAGTCTCAGCTAACCATTTATATATACTATTATTGTGTTCAAAATTTTCCATAGCATGTGGGAATAAAACTCCTGCAAGCTAATTTATCTGACTGGTTTTATTTCCTTTTTCCCACAGACAAATGACCTCCCATCCATTCACGTATTTGGTCTTCATTGGTTTTGCCTATTTAGAACCTAATCTAAGGCAAGCCACCCTTTGGGTACTGGTTCTCTACTCTCCCCTTGGAAATCTTGGTCATACTATATGTCAAACACAGAGCAAGTTGAAGACCTACCAAAACATCAATAGGATGAAGAAACTGAGAGGCACCAGAGATGGGAATATAAAACAAGAAGATGCAGCTCTGCAAATATTCACACACACACTGCTCTCCTGGGGAAGGAAAACATGAAAGATGGAGAGGCAGTGAAAGAAAGGGCAGGAAGAGGGGAACAGGATGACCCTTAATTTTCAACAGAGAAGTGTTACTCATCAGTTCTTGGAAGTGAGATTATTTGACAGATAAACTAATTGTACACCTATCATCTAATGTGCTCCATATCCTGTCTTTTTTTATCAAATAAAGTAGTATAAATTCTATGGCCACATTAATTTTGTATAACTTTTTGTTTTCAGTGCTGGGCATTGAGCCCAGGGCCTCTCTCATGTGAGGCAAGTGCTCTTATCACTGAGCTACATCCCCAGGCCAAGTTTGCATGACTTTTGAAGAAAATGTTCTCACTGTCTGACTCTGGCCCCAGTTGGGATAACATGAAAGAAGCTGTGTCAAGAAGGACCTGAGACTCAAGCTGAAACACCCCACACCATAGTGAATTCATCTCACATGCACTCCTGGCACACTGGGGTGCAGGTAGTGAACTAAATGAGCCAAGAGTATTCTGGCTCTGTCTGTACTAATTACAGCAATTATATAAAACAGGCCTACAAAGCTAAACAACGTAAGAGATAAAATCAGCAGTCATTTTCCATTCCTGGCACTGGGATGGAGTGCTCGTTTCATTTACTGGTGCTTTATTTTTGTTTTATTTTACTTGGAATTTTATAAAGACCTTATTGAGTTCAGAAACACTTCAAATGCCACTTACATGTGACAGATTCCAATAATATGATAAATTTTTGTGAAGACACAGAAACCCAGGAGCCCAACTCCCTCACTTTACAAATGAAGATTCTATAGCCTGGAAGGTTCTGCCAGTCACCTAGTAGCCAAAGGAGAGCTGGGAGCCCAGTCCTGGAGTTCCATTTAATCTATTTCCCTCCTGGCCTTCAGCTCCTCTTTCTGGAATGCTACAAACAACAAACCCTCAGGAGTTGTTGATGTTTCAGGATTAGGTAGTGGTGGATGCAGGAGAGGGTGAGGTGGGTGGGGGGTGGGGGGGATGGTGAGGTGAGGCAGAGAGGGTTCACATAAATGTATCCCTGCCTTGTGGCCAGACCATCCAGAGGCAGTGAGGTTTTGTACCCTTGTAGGAATCATAAGGTCTCTGAGAATCCTAGGGGGCAACATCTGAGTGGTTTATCTAAGCACCTTGGTCTTATGTGCGCGTGAGAGATCTCACAAATATTATCTCAGCTGTGATATTTCTGACTTGAATACCAAGTGGCAACAGTTCATATGAGAAACATGTCAAATAATGCTGACTTATGAAATGTGAGATAAAAAAATAAACTAGCCGAAGTCAGCAGTTTTTAGAGTTCGTATTTCCATTTCCAGAGAACACTGCAAATCATCACTTTGTTTTGCTCACAGCACCACCTACTGGCATAATTTGTGCACCTGTCCAGGTGAGAGACCTAAAATGTCAGATAAGAATGGAAATTGCTGCTTTTGCAAATGGGGAGGCAGAAAATATCACTGAGCTTTACTGATAGGATGCTCAGTAATAAATAGTTGGATAATTGAGCTCTGGGGAATCCAAACTCAATGAACTCAAAGTTTCAGTTCTTACTGTATTAGTGAATAGTAAAACTAGTAAGGGAATGACTTTCACTAGTCATTATCTGACTGTGTATCAATAACACTCCCTCTTGAAGAAGATAAAATTAAATGTTTTTAAATAATAGATAAAATTATATGAATTTTCGAGCCATTCACTTCTACAAAAAAAAAAAACAAAAACCAACAACGAAAACATTTGTATCAAATGTAATTACTTAGTCAAAGGCAACAAGTTCCTAGAAATGCTGTAGAAATCTGTTTAAAAATATTCTTTGGAGAAAGAGAACATAAATCTTGGAACACAGAGATATTTTACTTCCTATTACTGAAACCATTGTGAATATCAACTCATTCTGTGAACTTCAAATTTCAAAGTCACATTGCCTTGAATAAACTGTCAGACAGAATGTTTTTAGCAGGTGAAATAAAGTTCAGTCGTGGATTTTATAACAACTTGCAATAAAAAAGGAATGCTAGATTTAAACATATACATTGGTTACACTGTATGTCCCAATCTCAAAGATGTTAAGTCATGGAAAAGAAATATACGTGGACAATTGCTATGGCTGTGTGCCTCTGCCCAGGGGTATTGAGACATTTTCTCTGCTTTGTACTTTTAAGTTCTTTCATTTTTACCTCCCATGAAATTCTTTCTTTACTTTATTTTTAGTACTGGGGATTGAACTCAAGGAAGCTTTACGACTGAGCCATATCCCCAGTTCTTTTTATTTTTCATTTTGAGACAAGGTCTCACAGAGTTGTTGAGGCTGGCCTCCAACTCGTGATCCTTCTGCCTCAGCCTTCCAAGTAGCTGGAATTAAAAGAAACTCTACTATTTTAATTTATTTTTATATTTATTTATTTGGGTGCTGGGGTTTGAACCCCACTTAACCATATAAGTGCTTAAGGACATTTAACCACTGAGCCATATCCCCAGTTCTTTTTATTTTTAAAAATTTGAGACAGGGTCTCACTAAGCTGTTTAGAGCCTTGCTAAGTTACCAAGGCTGGCCTGGAACTTGCCATCCTCCTGCCTCATTCTCCCCATTTGCTGTGATTACAGGAGTGAGTTACTGCACCCAGCAAAACTCTACTATTTTAATTTTTACATTAGAGCTTTGTAGTTATACATAGTAGATTCGTCCTGACAAACTCATACATTCATGGAAATCAATTCAGTTCATTATCCCTCCCTTTTCCTTCCTGTTCTCTCTCCCCTCTTCCATTCTCCTTCCTCTACTCTACTTGACTTCCTTTTGCTCATCTATTAATTTATATTTGATTGGTTCTTTATATTATCCTATCCTTCCCCTTTTCTTTATTTTACTTTAGCTTCTGTATATGAGAATACACATTTAACCTCTGAGTTTCTGAGTTTGGCTTATTTCACATGACAATGTCGCATGACATTCTCCATTTCCATCCATTTGCTAGCAAGTGTCATAGTTTCATTCTTCTTTATGGTTGAGTTGAACTCCTCTGTGTGTGTGTGTGTGTGTGTGTGTGTCCCAATGGGAATCTGGGTTGATCCCGTAATTTAGCTATTACGGAATATTTAGTTATAAATAAGGAGTCCCTCAAATCTCTTACCTTATAAATTCCTTCCGGATAGCTTGATTGAGAGAATATTCATCTGGGGAGAATTTCCCATATATTATAAACAAAAGCAGAAGAAGCATGAGGAGGCACATGGAAATGTCTCTGTAAGAAGAGATTTTCAAGTCAGCATCCTCATAGACCCTGTGTACATATTCCCAGGTTTTCCCTCTGCAAAACACTTTTAATGGAACCCTGAATTTTTTTTGTATAAGGTATGAGATATACTGAGACTCACCTTTATTTTTCTTGCACTTTGAAATTCAATTTTCTCAGCACCATTTCTTAAAAGAACATCCTTTCTCCATTGAATTGTCTTGAGTCTTTGTAAAAAAAATCATGAGCATATTTGTGTGGTTCTAATTCTAGACTATTCTGATCCATTGATCTATGTGTCTATTTTATTGATGTGTGTGTCTATTCTGTTGCCAAACACCCAGTCTTGGTTTCTGCAGCCTTATAGTTCATCTTAAAATTGTATAGTATCAATCCTCCAATCTGTTCCTTTTTCACATTTTTTGACTGTTCAAGATTCTTTGTTTTCCATATACATGTTAGAATCAGTTTGTCAGTATCCATTTTAAAGGACTTGTGGGATTTTGGTTTGGGATTGCATTGATCTACAGATCAAATTGGAAAGACTCCACACAATATTGAGTCAGTCTCCCAACTGAATACACAGTATTTCTCTACGCTTATTTAGGGTTTTTTTGTTTTTCCCCATTACAGTTTTGTGAGTTTCAGCATACAGATCCTGCATGCTTTCTTAGATGTTTGTCTAAGTGTTTCATTTCTTTGGGGCTGTGGTAAATGATGCTGCTTTTTAAATTTTGATTGTTCTGTGCTGGTGTAATAGGAACATGATTCATGCTTTTATATTGACTTGTATCCTACCAGCTTGCTAAAACCACTTATCAGTTCAAGCAGTTATTTTTGTAGATGATTTGGGGATTTCTGATAGATTATTCCTGTCGTCTGCCAGTCGATGGTTTTATTTTTTTATTCAAGTCTATATTCTTTTCATTTCTTTCTGTTGCCTGTTGCTAGGACTTCTATTGTAACTTTCAATGGGAGGGATGAGAAGGGACATCTCTGCTTTGTTCCTGATCTGAAAGTGTTTCACCATCATGTAATATGAAGTGGTTTTTATAAATAAATTTTGTACTATTTTAGAAGATTTCTTCTCTATTTCTAGTTTACTGAGTTTTGGGGTTTCTTTTTTTCATGAATTAATGCTTGATTTGCTCAGTGCCTTTTGTGCATCTACTTAGAGAATCATATGATTTTCCTTATTTAGGATGTTAATATGGCGAATTACACTAACCACTTTTCTGCTCATGTCTCATTCTTGTCTCCAGTGTACCAACTGGAAATCTTTTTGGTTGCTTTGCAATATACTTGTTGAATCAATTGTTCTTTGTGCTGTAGATTTCTCTGTCTTTGCTTCCCTATAGTGTTATCTAATGTGTTCTCACTATAAAGTATAAATTGCAAAAGAAAAAAAACTTCATCAAATTAAGATTGAATTCTTTGGGGTAGGCTGGCTTAGGAGGGATGATCAGGAAACACACAATGTCTGATTATTTCTGGGTCTCTTTCCTTCTCTCTTTTATATGGGTCCTTGTTGATGAGCAGTGACTAGATTCATTAATTCATTAAAGGCTACAAAAAATGCTCAAGTTCTATGCCTGTAATCCCAGCGGCTTAGGAAGCTGAGGCAGGAGGATTGAGAGTTCAAACCAGCCTCAGCAAAAGCAAGGTGCTAAGCAACTCAGTTAGACCCTGTGTCTAAATAAAAATACAAAATAGGGGTGGGGATGTGGTTTAGTGGTCGAATGTGCCAGAGTTCAATCCCTGGTATGTCCCCCCCACAAATGTCCAAGTTCTAATTCCATCATTAGCCTTCACCCAACAGCTGGAATACCTCTGTGAAGAAAAATTCCCTTCTCCTTGCCTGCGTTTTCCCAGAGGTGCAGTTTATTGGGAAAGGCAAGCTTATTTCCTAGTGTTTAAAAAGTGGATTTCTGAGCATTTGCTAACGTTGATTGCAATGATTACAGTTTTTAGCATCATCCTAAACTCATGGTTTTAAATATATTTCATAACCTTCAATTCGTTATAGTTACTATTCTTAATCTGGTATCAAATTATCCCATGAATCCAACATGAATCCTCTAAAAATTGGCATCTGAGTCCTTTGGTGCTGATTCTAGTTGTTATTGATCTTTTCTTTGTTTAAATAATGTTCCAGGCTCAGTTTGTACATTTTCTGTCACAGATTTTAAATGAGAAATCACAATAATTCTTAACTTTTATTTATTATGATTATTATTTGGTGTAAAATGGTATTTGTAGACTGGAATCTAGGTGCTAGGGACTCATTGCTCTTGGATTGGTTTTAGTTCTTTTCTTAGTGGATGGAACTAGAAAAATATTATTTTTTTTCTTTGAAAACGCCACATTATTTCATACCCACACTTTTAATTCAAATCCAAGACTTCCAATATTTTTGAGCTGGAATCTGCACCTCTTTTCTCTCACACCAAGAAGACCACTTTTCAAGGACACCAGGAATGATAGAATTAGATCACATAATTCCTTGTTAACTTTATCCCACAGTGAATACAATATCAGAATAAAGATAACAACACTCCATTAGGAGCATTAGAAGGGTGTTCCTTCTGAAAGGGGAGTTGGGCCAGAGTGCACCCATCCCGGGCACATCTGCACCCACCTCAAGGCTGCCTGTGTGCGACTCTTTTTCCTCATCTTCTCCCTGATGACCCTAAGCTGAGCCATGGATGGTGGACGTGCCCAGCGCAGGTGGCGCTCACGTTGTCGGGCAGCCAAGACCTGTCAGGAATGAGAATGTTGAGACCCTCAGGCTGGCAGTGGAAGGAGGGAGGCATTCACCATTGGCCAAAAGCAACGTCATCACTGAGCTTTGCCTGGTATTTGGGAACAAAGAGCTACTTTATGTAGAGAATGTATACCAGGTTGTTGGGGAGGAGTTTGGAGACAGGGTAGCTCCATTTCAAAGAAACTCTGCTTATATTCCAGCCAAACTTTTTTTGGCAGGAGCTGCAGCTGGGCCACTGTAAAGAGCGGCTTTACACAACAGGCATGTCTGCTACTGTCAAATTACAGGAGCAATTATCTTTGGCATTTGCTCGGTATTTTCTTTTAGAGACCTTCAAAGTCTGGAAGAAACATTTTAAAGTATAGTCTTAGCAAGAAATGACTTTTGTTTTTCTTTTTAAAAATATAACTGCTTTCATACTATATCTGGTTATGTTCAACACACATAACAGTGACCAGATAAAATAACTCTTCAAAAGTATTCATTCATTTATTTCTCATTCATGCATTTGTTCATTCAACACACTTTCAGTGAGGAGATCCCCGGTCAGATATGGGAGAAATCTATCTGGAAGCTCAGGGGTAGTCCTTCGTCTTGGAGCTGCTGGGCTTTTAAGAAATACATGGCAGTATAAATGGTATAAAGTGAACCTGAAGATTGAAGCTTGGGGGTTGGGATATACTTTCCAGCTGACGTGTCATCCTGAGAAGGGTGAGCACTGCAGCTGAATGTGGAGAAGGTGGGTGGGTGGAGCCCTGTTGTGGTCTAGATGTGAAGGGTCCCCCAAAAGTTCCTCTGTTAATGCAGGAATGTTCAGAGGTGAAATGATTAGATTAAGAGAGCTGTCACCTAATCAATCCATTCTAGTTCTGAATGGATTGACTGGGTGGTAACTGTGGGCAGGTGGAGTGTGGCTACAGGAGGTGGGTCACTGGGGCCATGCCCTGGAAGGGTGCATCTTCCCTGTGGCCCCTTCCACATTTTTCTCCTCTACTCCCTGACTGCCATGAACAGAGCTATACTCCTCCACCATGCCCTTCTGCCATGATGTGCTGCCTAATCTTGGGCCTGGTGCAATGGACTCAGCCGCCTATGAACTGAGACCTCTGAAACCATGAGCCCCAAATAAACTCTCCCTCCTCTAAGTTGTTCTTGTTGGGTATTTTGGTCACAGTGATGCAAAGCTGACTGAAACAGGCATGTTGACTTCATGGTGCTAATGGGATAGGCACAGGTCTGGGGAGGCCCTCAGGATCATGGCTAAATCTGCCAGAGGAATCTCACCCCTGAGAAGAGACTATAGAAAGAACAGAGACAGAGTAGGGAGGGGTGTATCTGCACATGGGGAACAGGTAAGAAAGCCTTGAAGCAAAAAAGGAGAGCTGAGATCCAATAGGTGTGAGGAAGACCACAGCAATGCTGCTCCTCGGCAGAGGGGCTGGGGTGCACCATACTGCTGGGGGGCTTTGGCCTTCAGTATTTCACCTCTCTGAGCCCCGACATCCTTGTCTTCAGAGTGGGCTTCAATAATCCTGTCTACTTCATAAAGTCTTATAAGCAACAAATGATGCAGTGAATGTAAATGCAGCACGAATGTTTGAGTCAGCTTTTTTGCTGCTGTGGCAAGAACAATTTTACCATCTATTTTTTTTTTAATTTTTTAAATTTTTAAATTTTTACTTAGAGGAGGAAAAGTTTATTTGGGGGCTCATGGTTTCAGAGTCTCAGTCCATAGACAGCTGGTTCCATTCCTTAAGGCTTGAAGTGAGGCAGAACATCACGTCAGAAAAGAGTGGCAGGGGGAAGTGACTCACTTGATGATCAGAAAGCAGAAAGAGAGAGCTCCACTTGCCAGATACAGATATATACCCCAAAGGCATGTCCCCAATGCACCCCCTCCTCCAGCCACACCCTACCACTTCAGTTACCACTCAGTTAATCCCATCGGGAGATTAATTCACTGATTGTGTTAAGGCTCTCATAACCCTATCATTTCTCCTTTGAACCTTCTTGCATTGTCTCCCACATGAGCTTTTGGGGGACCCCTCACATCCAAACCATAACAACATGATGACACTAACTACGTAGCTGATGCTCAGCACATATTCTCATCATCCAGGGGCCAGGGAGGAAGGCTGTGGACAGGTCATCTGGTAGGGATGCTAAGCCTGTTGGAGTTCTCTGGGCTTTCTGAGAGGAGAAGGGTGGGGATGAGCAGAGGGAGAGACGGCAACTGACTGTGAATGAACTAGGGCTTTGGCCTTGTTCATAGGACTTGCAGCTACTCCACAGAACAGAACGGCACATTGCATTTCATGTGTGTTCCTGTTGAAAAAAAGTCTGTGGATCTTTTTGTGGTGGCTGAAAGACCGTGCTCTTTTTCAGAGCATCCACACTGTCTAAGACAATACCATATGTACAACAGGCAAAACTGAATATAAGAAGGAAAGGAAGTTGGTTGTGGTGGTGCACACCTGTAATCCCAGTGGCCTGGGAGGCTGAGGCAGGAGGATCATGAATTCAAAGCCAACCTCAGCAAAAGCGAGGTGCTAAGCAACTCAGTGAGACCCTGTCTCTAAATAAAATACAAAATAGGGCTGGGGGTGTGGCTCAGTGGTCAAGCGCTTCTGAATTCAATCCCCAGCACCTACCCTCACCCCCAAAAAAGAAGGGAAGAGAGCAAGGGAAGAAGAAAGTTCCTGTATACATGACAGAAACACAGCGTGGTTCCCCAAAGCACAGTTCACACTGTACTGATAACCCCCTCACCTTTTCAATTTCCCCTGCACAATCAAAACTGCAGCGGCTGTGAGAAAGGGGAACATGAGCTCTGGAATGTTCTTCCAATTCTGAGTCTAGATTCCTGGTTGCTTCACATAAAGACTCAGCAAAAAATTGGTTGTCATCTTTTTTTTTCCAAGCAAAGCCCAAGGCCATGACGCATATCTGGAGGGAGAGATGAGACAGCTGCTGCAGCCTCAGCGCTGTGCTGAGTTCCTTCCACAGAGCCATCCTCCTGGTACCCAACTGCCAACTGGCCTCCATTTCCTGGTTCTGAACCACTTGCCAGAGTCCTGGCCTGAGAGACTTAAGTTCTCCAGGCTCAGATTCCTCAACTGAAAAATGGGGATAGAGGTGGTCATTCAGGCTTAGCATCTGTGGAGCTTAGCACAAGGCCCTGTTTTTTTCTCATCACACCTCAAATCAAACTATAAAGAAAAGAAATACATTACCAAAACACAGCCACCGTTTCCCCTCCCTTCTCCAGTGTCCTGTTGAATAGGGGCACCTCCACCTCAGAAGGTGCATCTTACCATGAGCGGCTGGGTGACAAACACGCAGCAGACCACAGAGAGGGACAACAGGTGCAGCCACCTCACACACTGGGCCGCGACAAACCTGTCCAGGAGAGAGTGCAGTCAGTCAGCACCCTTGTGGGAGCAAGCCACCAAGGTCACTACCACCTAAGCATGGGGACGGACATAGGAGTGGGTCAGCGCCTATGTGAGGTTGAGACCGTGGGCAGGAAGTGGGCTGCAGCCAGATTGGGGCTGTTGAACATGGGCACCGTGTATTTCTGCCCATTAGAGGAGAGTCCCTCCTTTCTGAAAGGACATCTGCCTTCCTGAAGGCAAGAGAAAGGAGATCCAACACACAGCGACAGAGCAGGGAGATGGACGAGGAGGGAAAAGGTGGTGGGTCATGGTGACAGCTGCAATAGGCAGATGTGGTGGGAGCAGGACAGCACTTGGTACTTCATCTGCCTCCTTGGACCCCATGCACTAAGGGCTGAGCATCCATACTTTACAGATGGGCAAACTGAGGCACAGAGGTTCAAGTGCCTCGTCCATTCTCACGGTGACTCAGATGTGCAGCTGGGAGAGGGGAGATCATAGGGAAGAAAAGACCTTGGTTTTGTGACCTACTCCCCTTGGCTTCATGTGGACCTACAGGAGCCATGCAGTGACCCTGGAGCCTCTGGTGGTAGCCAAAGCCACACAGGAGCAGACCAAGAGGCACTGAGTGCAGGGGACAGACCCGAATTGATGGTGCATGCATCGTGACCATCTCGCAGGCACAGGGTTGCTGTTGTTTTTTGTTGTACTGGGGATTGAACCCAGGTGTGCTCTACCATGGAACTACATCCCCAGTTCTTTTTATTTTTTATTTTTATTTTTTTCAGGCAGGGCCTTGCTAAATTGCTGAGGCTGGCCTTGAACTTGCAATTTTCCCTCCTTAGCCTCCCAAGTAGCTGGGATTACAGCTGGGCACCTCTGTGCCTGGACTTTTTCAAACAGGAGATGATGAACCCACTCTCTGGCCTGCCCTCTCAGGAGCTTGATGGCTGGCCCTCCATTCCTTGATGAGGACCCTTGGCTTCTCATTTAACACCCAGCACGCCATTCAGGCTGGGTGGCTGTTGCAGAACTGCTCTGACCAAGTGATCCTCTGGGGTTTGCATATGATTCTGCTCACTCCCATGAGGTGGAGGTTAGGGAAAGAGAAAATAGCAATGGTGACATCTGGTACCTGCATTTTATATGTTCCTAGAAAAAGCGGGGATCTCCTTTACAAATGCTAGACTTCCATCAAGTGACCTGAGGATATTTGAAAGCCTCAAGAGCTCACCTATAGCCTATGAGTCCTGTCCCCAGTCCACAGGCTAGGGAAGCTGATCCACAAATGGCCCATGCTGCGGAGCTTGACCAAGGCAGACCAGCTCTTGACCACTGGGACACGAGCCCTTCAAAACCACCTTTTGGAGCTGTGGAAGAGCAGGACAGAGACAAGTTAATTAACAGATCCATTATTCTCATGCACAGTGTGAACGTGAGCTTACTGTCACCTTGACTGGGCGTAGGGTGTTTAGACATTGGGCCAAACATTATTGTGGGTGTGTCTATGAGGAGTTTCCAGATAACATTAGCATTTGCTTTGGTAGACTTAGTAAAGCAGATGGCCCTCTGAGTATAGTGGGCCTCACCCAATCAGTTGAAGGCCTAGATAAGAACAAATGGGTTAAGAGGGAACTTGTCTTTCCTGATGGTCTTTGAGCTGGGACATTGATCTTTGCTTGAAGGTCCAGGATGGCCCCTCAGGGACCTTTCTGCAAATAATGCCTCCTGAGCTGACAGAGAGGTCCCCAACATTAGAGATGGAGGGACCAGTTTCCATCTCAGACTCCAAATGACTAAGCAGGCTGATTTAGATCTGCAGGGTCTGCCCTGACTGGATTAAGACCCACATATACCATTATGGATATGGAGCTGTGACTTGTCCCCACAGCTGTCATCATTTCCTCTTAGCTATGCAATTCCTCCAGAGCCATGCACATAACCAGAGGTCCCACACACAATGCTCCCCCTGGAGGGGAGTTGCAGAGCTCCCTTTCTCAAGAGTGCATGTGTCCAGCTTACCATGGAGGGTGGCCAGTTCTTGGGCAGTTTTCCAATACTGGTGCCTATACTCCAGGCTCACCTGCCTGAGATCTCCTTCACCCACAGAAAAGATCTTTTTTTTCTGACCCCACTGTAAGTAAACAAAGCAGGATCGCCTGCTGTCCAAAGCCAATGCTCTAGGACCTGTGTTGACTTGGGGCTGTGGGAAAATCAATGGCTGGGGCATCATTAGGCCCTCACAGTTGCACACACCAATACCAACCAGGCCAGGCCCAGCAGCTAGCTCCCCCTTGGATGAGACTCATGGGGAACAGCTTGGCCTCCTATTGAGACAGGAGCAGCAGGACCTGTCCTCCCTGGATACAGCCCTATTCTCCCAGGTCATTTTACTCTTCCAGCTCATTGCTGAACTCCCAGCATAATTGAAACAGGGACTGCTATTCACTCTAATTTACATTTTTAAAAAAGCAAAACTTCACTAGATAGAAAAAAAGGAAAAGAAAGGTGTTGAGGGGAATCTGAAGAAAATCTAATGAAGGGAGATCAGTAGAATAGAGGAAAGGGACCAGGAGGGACCGATAATATTATATTGTTATATTGTGTGTATATGAATACATAACAACAAATCCCACCATTATGTACAGCTATAATGCACCAGTAATAAAATGTGAAAAGAAATTAAAAAAAACAAAGCTTCAAACTTCAGAATATTTAAAGAAGAGTGAAGACTTTGAGTGTCTGGCTTTAAAAAAAAATCCGATCTAACTTATACTGAATATAAACCAGAAATCAACAAGATTTGGGACAAAGTTGAAAGCCACCGTTTCAGATGGGTCCATGCCTGGTTGTAGATGAGGCATGAGCGTCTGGTGACATTTGAGTCAACTTCAATTCTGTTCATCCTGCCTCTCCCATGGCCAAGGCTGACGCTGGGCCAGCAGAAAAGAGGGCTGCTTGTTGCAACCTCATGGCAATGTCACCTTTTAAACCAAGAGAGCAATGGTGGCTCTTTTTCCTTCGCAAAGTCTCCTGGTGGTCAGCCCTGCAGGCCTCCAAGTCCAGGGATGTGCAGGCTGTGCCACTGCTGTGTGCATTCCTTCCAGTCCCATCACTCCCAGAGGAAATGGCTGATACAGAATGCTGGAATGACAAGGACAGACCAAGGTCAATGTTCCCACCTATAGTGGACCCCTTGACAATGGTGCCATTTGCATCCTTCCTATAGGACAGGCATGGCACACGATCAAGTGCAGTCCTCAGGAGAGTTCTGAGGGAGAAGCAGAGTCGGCTCTGGGAGATGGCTCCTTGGTACCTGTGGGGTGTCCATCAGGCAATGCTTGTGACTTGGTAGCAGTTTCACTGTTCAGGGTGATTACACCCTGCTCCCTAGGAGGCACTACCTGCCAGAGGAGGGTTTCAGTCAAGAACAGTGGGTTGAGAAAAGGCTTCCAGGTAGAAGAGCCAGAGTCCCAGCACAGCCTTTAGGGATAGGACACACAGTGCTCCAGGCAAGGGACCTGGAGCCACCAGATACGGGTGAGAGACTAAGAAGCACAGGGAATCCCACAAAGAACAATCAGCCTGAAGCTAAGGGCATAATCACCCAGATCCAAAAAGCAAAATCCCAATGGGATACTGTGGTCACACCATTAGAAACTGCCCTTCACTTGCCTTTAGTCACAGGTCTATTTGAGACCTAGAATGGAGCTTGCATCACTGAAATAGCTCCTCCAAGCCCCTGTTCTTTACAATAGACTGAAAGGAACAGGCCAAGCAGATAGCCAGGCTTTTCTTCTTCATAGACCCTCCCCAGGGCCTTGACAGTTTTTACTGAACATATACATGAGGCTTTCTAGATTCTACAGGCTACTCCTCTTCTAATTTCTGGCTTCTGCAGAAACTCCTTCTACTTGATACTACCTGGTGCCTCATTCCTCCTCATTGGGGCTGGGAATCAGCCCTACTTTTCCAGAAGATGGGTCCCAGTCAGCACAGTGTGTGACCTTCCTATGGTCAGACCACATGCAGCCAAAGAAGAATGCCAGAGAAATCCAGTTATTAGCATGCTATTCTAGAATATTAGCTATTGCATATAGTTATCCACGTACCTTATGTGGTTCCTGGGTATCTGGTATACCTCTACAAGAAGTAAGATCTGATTAAAAAAAAATAGGCAAACTTATGATACAAAATTTAAAGCTACCAGGGACACTACATCTTCAGAAAGTCTTCTCCTTCCTGATCCATCATAATTAGCCTTTCTGAGAGACAGGACAAAGCTAGGATGAGGACTTTTTAATGTTGCTGCCTCAGTGTGGAATTGATACCTTCTCAGTTACCTGGGGCTGCCTGGGGAAACATAGCAGCGTGAAAAAAATGTTTTTAAAGGTTAAAAGAGCCTTAAAAGAAAATAGTGATAAATGTGACTATTTAAAATTTTTAACATAATCAAACTCATACAACAATAGCAACTGGGAAAAAGTATTCAGTCCCCATTGGACAAAGGACCATTAAATTATTGAGTGACAATCACTTATATCTCATTTAGGAAAAAAGAAAAAGGATTCTATGAAGTCAATATAAAGAGGGACAAAGGAAATGGACAACTCACAGAAAGTAAGATGGCTATTAAATATATGAAACACAATACAAACTGAAAGTAGGGAATTTAATTCCTACTTAGAAGATTGGCCCCAAGGTGTCAGCTGCAAGGGGAGAGTTCAAGTTTTTAGAGAAGGCTTACCTGGAGGGGCCTCTGCCTGCATTCCTCTCTTTGGTTGGCATGCTTCATTTCCAGGACACCCCATTGCTTCCTGCAGAACTAGAGGTTGATTAGAAGGGGTGTCCCCAGCAACTGAAGTGCCCCCCAGGAGCACAGGGCAGTACAGATAGCACACAGGTACCTTGCTAAGCCTGAAGAGCAGTGCCAAGAGCTGTGACCCTGGCGAGGCCAGGAGGGTGCACAGGAGACCCAGCTGGAAGGATCTGAGAGTGGTGTCTGTGAGGCCAACATCCAGAGGGAGCTGTGACAGTCAACAGTAGCAGTTAGAGCCCCTGAAACGATTCCAACTCAAAACTCAGGGGCATTTGTAATTCTAAAGACATTTAATCTTTGTTCTCCCAATCCAGGCTTAAAATCACAAAGAAATCACTCATTTTCCTCCTATACAAATCCTTGTGGACTGAACAAACATTTGCTGGACACTCATTCTTCATGAGGCACATTCTCAATGGATTTAATTCTTGCTATAATCTGAAAAAAAAAGGCATCAATATCTTCAATGTGCCACTAAACAGAGAAAAATGGTCAAGGCCTCAAATCAGACAACTTGTTGACCTCACAGGAGTAGGCCAGCATAGGTTCTCTGACTACAGGTTGTGAGCACTTCACGGGTGGATATGGTGGTTCCCTTCTTTCCAGTTAATGATAAACATTTTTAAAAACTAATTGTATGCACATGTCATTCCTTTACAAAAATTCTAAATCTATAATGGTTGCCACATGTCTCTGATATCTGGTGCCATGTAAGAAGGCCACCATCCCCAGCTGCATGGTGGGATCATGTGGACGTAGTAGGCAGGACTTGTAAATGGCCCTCACCCAGACCCCTCATCTTGCAGACCCTGCCCAGATCCATTTCTGGCCATGTCACCTGCGGTCCCTCTAGGTACACAGCTCGATTCCCCTGGTTTAAACCTTTCTTCAAGTAGGGTGAATCTTGCTAATTCCCTGGTCAAGAGGGGGCCATGCTGTAGGTCTGGGATTTGACAGCCATTGTGGGGAAAATCAGCTGCCTCATACCTGCTCCTGTTCTCCTGCAGTGACCAGGGCTGCCAGGAATGCATAGACACACAGCAGGCAGAAGGACACAGTGAGCCGCTGGGTGTGTAGGTAGCCACTGGAAGAGGGGCGACTGTACACTGAGAGCCAGGTATGGAAATCCTCCAGGTACTCCGTGAACTTGGAATAGAAAAGCTGAAAGGGAAACCACAGGACAAGAAAATCTCCTGATGTCAGACATTTGTGTGAACAAAGTGAGATCCTGACTGATAACCAGCAATTTTCTGAGATTGAGACTCCAAAAGTTTTTGGCTCTCCTACCCAGGCTGGACAGCCGGATGCTATATAACCACTGGATGCAGGAGGATGGTCCACACAGCCCCTTCCTCTGACTCCTTTCCTCCCACCTCATTACCTCATTGGCAGCATCTTGCAGCAACCACACTCTCACCACATTGGACTTTGGCCCAGTCCAGCCTCCTACTGGAGCCTCCAGAGCCCTAATACCAACCATTCTTCTCTCTCACTTGTCTGACTTTTGAATATTTTCACATTGGATCAGAGATCCCTTCTCTCCAGAGCCTCTGATCACTTTTCTCCTTGTGTTCCTAATAGACTATTTAAATTACTCTGTTCTCAGTACTTTCTCCAAAACACAGTTTATTTTCAGTGGGCTCTGAGTGCACCAAGAGCTGGTACCACCCATACTGTGACCCATGTGGTCCACCATGCAGCAAGCACTATGTTGCCCATGGAATTACACTGAATTTTTAATGTTTCAATGCAATTCAAATATTGTTTGGTGCTCAATATTGGTCTAGAAAAAACAGAATTACTTATGCATAGAACTGATATATGAAATACAAGTGGAATTATGAACAAACACCAGGAAAACAATTTAAACAGAATGAGATTGTGTCTTTTGTATGTAAACTGATTGTCCAACAAGTAACAGTGAATTCATGGAATACAGTCACATGCGCTTATAAGTATAAATTTCTCACACCAAGTTCTCAAGCAAAATAGCTGGAGGAGAAACAATGCACATCTCATATTGTTAACCGTGTTCAATCAGCTAAGTAGTCATTTTGAATGTAAATATCCATCTGAGGGAAAGGCCCAGTTGAATCTGGCCTTTGGTTTCAGGTGCTGAAGAATTTCCATATGCTGAGGCTGATTAGAAACCCTTGCTTCAAATTCATCATGATCGAATAAATTAGCAATGTCAAGTCTGAAACTGCTCTAGTCATAAGCCTGGTTCTCCTCACCACCATGGCAATGGGACATGCTGGAAGGAGAGCCTAGTGGTCTGGTGAGATCCAGGGCCTTGGGGAAACGTCAGCTTCCTTGGGCCCTGACTCCTGTTTGAGAACCATCCTAAGAAATCAGTTTTTAGAAACACAAAGTCACACTCAAACCCACAATATTTTCTATCATGGAAGTAAATGAAAGAGAGTCAATAGGATTTCAGTACATGGATACTTAAGCAAATAAGAGTGCACATCAGCCATGATATAGCCCTTAAATGATTTTTAAAGAGCATTCATAAAGAGATTTACTCTAGAATGTTGAATTGAGAAGTGCAAAATGTTTAAGTATTTTTATTGCAACTATACAAAATTTACAGGGAACACTGGAGATAGGGAAAGATTGGAAGGAACTTGTAAAAATCAAAACTTTCACAGTTGGTCTGTGAGATCATGGGTGATTTTGTCACTTTTCACTGTCTCCTGTTATCTGTCCCTGATCACATCTACATTCTGTGATGTTTAGTATATATACAAGGTGCAGAAAAATCTTTAATTGGGAGCCTGCTGAACATGGCAAACCATCAGCAACCAGAAATTCCAGAGATATTATTGCAGTCATAGTTAAAAGAAGAATCACATTACTGTAATGATTTAAAGTTGGCAAAGGTAATCAGTTCATGCTTGCATGACCACTTACTACAGGTGTCATCGAAGACAGGGATACCTCAATAGTTAACTAAGAAAAGAGCTAATACAGCTAACTTGAGAAAAGTTTAAATAAATGATTATAAGGAGAGAAGCAGAGCAAAGTGCTGAGGTGTGCCAGTCGCCAGGTGGGTAGGTTGGTACCTGCATGGGACTCACCTTCTGGAAACCCAAACCGTGGCGCAGGTGGACAAGCTCTCTCTCCACACGGCCATCCCATCGGTCCGCAGCCAGCCAGCACTGGGCAGGGAAGAACCAGCTCTGTCCCGAGTGCAGCTCCTTCACCATCACGTGGCTAATGAACCAGCTTGGGGAAGGCCCATGGCTGTCATGCCACAGGCGGATCTTCTGGAGAGGACCCAACTGCTCAGGAGCGCTGGTGACACACAGCAGCATCGCATCAGCTCTGTGTGCAGGATGGTGTGGGCGTGGCACCTCGCCAAACCTGATGCTGGCACTCAAGACACTAATGGTCCATGAGGGGTGAATGGCATATGACAACAGATAACTGTCATGCAGAGTGACAGGGGGAAGCCCCAGAGCTGGCCAGTTGACAGTGAATCTCACCCAGCACACAAGGGTTCAGCATGTGTCACACTCACCCCCTGAACCTTGGTTCTGCTTTCCATGACTTTAGTTCCCCACTATCGAGCATAGTCCACCAAATATTAACTGGTAAATTCCAGAAATGAACAATTCATAAGTTTTAAATACATTTTGTTTTAGCATATTATAATTATTCTACTTTATTATTAGTTATCTTTACTCTTTTGCTGTGCCTAATTAACAAACAAAACTGTATAGGCATTGTGTATATAGGAACAAGGGGAGATATGCAGGGTTGGTATTATCTGCTGTTTCTGGAATCTACCTGGAGTCCTAGAACATATCCTCTGAGAACAAGAAGGGTTGGTGATTGTAGTTTCCCTAAACCCAAGGCATTCAAATCTCATTAATGTATTTTTGCCTGGAGTTAATTAGTCAGAAGTTAACTTTTTTTCTCTTAATAAAGAACTACACCAAATGGAAAAAACATTATTAATAAAACTTTCCAGTAGAAAAAATAATTTAATTCAGTACTCTGACATTTTCTAAAAGTAGCAGGAACTTGTCCTTCTGTCTTGATAAATGATTTCTCCTCCTTCAACCCCACCAACTTTTCAAGACAGCATATCCTTGCTCTTCCAGGTTTAGGAGGATATTAATTAATTTAAGCGGGTTTAGTGGCCCCCAAAACACTGTGATTTTAGCTTGCAAAATTAGTAGATTTCCCTCCCTTTCCCTTTCTCCCTCCCTCCTTCTTTCCCTCATATAACATACCCTTTAATCTACTCCAAACAATAAACTGTAAAAATACTTCATAAAATTTTATGTACATTGATCTCCCTATTAGAGACTAGAGTTCTCTATGCTACTTTTTCGAGTCTGTGATGAGAACACCCTGATTCTGGTTGGCCTCTCTTTTTCAAATGATGAGGTTGGAATATTCCCCAAATACCTTAAGACAAAGGTGTGTCTGGAATTCCTTTCAAACAGGGGCTTCTCGGGACTGCAGAGCTCTTTGGTTTCTGAAAGTCCATTTTCACCACATAAGACAATGAAAACCTTAAAACACAGACATGGGGTGAGAGCTCCGGAAGCCTCATAGAAGACGCCAGCACCCTAGGGGTAGGGCTTCCCTGAGCTTCCCCACTTCCATCCTTCCCCAAACCACTGACAAGCTGTGGGACAGCTGCAGGCCACAGTGCAGAGCTGAGGGGATGAGGGGGTGCTGCCCACATGGCCTCCTAGATTAGTGAGGACTGGAGGGACTGCCATTAGGGCCTGGAACTGGAGCCTGGGGTGACCGACTGGTTTTTCACATCCTTGATCTAGAAATGTTAGATCCCACCTGGGATCACTAGGACATTTATCTTTATCAGGGCAAGAGAACACCTTGTGGAGCAGCACCTTCCTCTCTTTAGCTTGGCAGGAATGCTGGGGAGGTCTGCTTGGCCCTTGAGTGGCACCAGGGTCAGGTGGGTGGGGTGCTCACCTCTACAGGTGCCCCCTGGGGAGTCTGTTGCTAGTGGGGCTGGGCTTGTCAGGTGTACTGCCACACAGGAATTTACAATTCTGGCATAGTGTGTTTATCAATCTTTCACATAAGAAAGATATTTATTTATTGTTCTCTAAAATTCTGGCTTTATTGTCTTCAAGGAGGTTTCTATTACGGATACTAGAAATGCTGTAAGTAGATGCCCTTTATGAGTAAAGAGTTTCCTTCTATATGATGTGCACTGTTTGTGAATTTATATTTGGTGGGCCATAAAAATACATAGGGCTAGACTATATATTGATAGTCTACCTATATTGATAGACTAGGACTTGTAGTGAGTGGAGATCACATTAGATTTTGTGCCTAGCTGTCCCTACTATACCATGGCATCCCCATCACACACTTCTCCTTTCTAACATCCACTGCCCCTGCTTCCTTCTCAATATCCCCAGTCCTACAGGTTTCCATAAAGCAGCCATAGTTCCCTCAGGAAATGGAGGAGAGAATTTTGAATGCAGGTGGAACCTCCATTCTTGTCTCTGTGGGTTAGTGTCAGTACACCTGTGCTTACTTTATTCATGTAGTTCTGCTCATGGCTCTGGTGTCTGCCTCTGTAAACCTCCATCTCATTGCCCAGCTTGGCATGGATGTCCCCTGAGCTCGTATGCTGGACCACCTCCTTCAGCCGCCAATCATTTCCTCTCACTCCCCACCCTTCTATTTCATCCTCCATCTGCTTGGGAATACTCTCAGCTATGTCCCCACCTAGCCCCAAAGTTCATCTGATTAGTTCTTACCCCCTTCTCCCTAGATCCACATCTAGGTGGTGGGTAATACAACTCAGAAGAACTGAAGAGGCTCTAGAACTCTCTGACACCCATTCAGAGACAGAACCAATCTCTCTGGTCTGTTTTCCATAGTAAAGGCAGAAAAGGGGAAGGGATTTGAGCTGGGAGAAGGAGAGGGGTCCGCCTTCTTCTCTTACAGATGTGCAGGTTGGGGAGAGTGCAGAGGGAAGGGCTGATAAGCCTCAGTCCAGGAATAGGATGGGGCTAGTGGTGACAGGTGATTGGCAGGTCAGTCAAATCAAATCATCACTTCTTGTGCACTTCAGGCCCATCTGCACACTTAGACACCACCAAGGCATCCCTAGGAACCTTATGTTACCTTTGAGGTAAACTGAGCTGGTGCCCGGAAGCCAGTGTCAATGACAACAGCGTATAGCTTGTGGCCAGGTGGGGTATCTTCTTGCAGAAAAATGTAACCCATTTTCTTTATTTCATGATGATCTGCAAATCTGCTTTTAGTAACCAAAAATCCATAAAGAATCATAAAAACTACAGTAAAAATACTGGGCAATAGGTTTTGAGGGTGACTGTAAGGAAAAAAAGGAAAAGAAATAATGAGAATTGCACATGGAAACTGACACTTAGAAGACTAATCTCACACACACACACACACACACACACACACACAAACACACACATACACACACACACACCCTTGCTGATCTACAGGTTGTTTTCAACCATGTGCTAGAGCCATAGTACAAGGGACTTCTGAAGACAGAGCTACCATGGCATGGACTCCAGAATGAGGAGGCCTGAGCTGAACGCACCTCTGAGGTGGGAAGCTGCACCTGCTGGGCCTGAAGAACCTAGTCAGGAAATGTGGATAAGAATGCCAATCTCATGCTACTATGAAGATTAAGCCCTGCAACAACATGTGCTTCAAACGTGCAGATGCAACATTCCTCCCTCCTCCCTCTTCACCCACCAGGGCAAGCCTAGGAGATGTAGAGATGTTTCAGGTAGCCTCCTCTACATCCCACCTGTCCCTGTGGGTGGCACCGCTTGCTCCCCACTGCAGGCCATACTCACCTGGCACCAATCCTGGCTGGGGGAGAGAGCTCCTCTAACCCCTGCAGACCCACAGAATGGTATCCATATAGAGTCCCTGTGATAAGCCCTTAACTTAATAAGGTATTCTGAGTGGACTCAAGCCTTATGGATCTTTGATGAGATTTCAGAGGGCAGGGCCTGGGGTCTACACTGCATGGGCACTCTGTGCTCCGTGTCCCCTGCCGTGATACTGCTCTTTGACTGTATCTAGAATTGGGCTCTGCTCCTGGTTTCTTGCCTAGCACTCTTCTTCGTTCTTTCCTAATAGGACCAGGACAAGCTTGTTCTAAGCCACACCCCATCAGCTCACAACCTCCTGGCTCCAGTCTGTCCTTACTACACCTGGGCTGTGGCCTGGAACCTCCTGGATTCTGGCCAGATGTCCCTGGTGCTATTGTCTCTGTGTGACTATAGGTGTTGTCTTCTGTCTGGACATCCCCTGAGCTGCCCCCCTCATTATTTGCACCCCCTCCCAATGGTGTCAGTGCTGCAGAAACCAGCGCTAAGTCTGCTACACTTAGAGCCCTGATCCTGGATGACTAGTGACCTTCTCTGAGGCCAGAATGGATGACATTAGTAATTAATGTCTTATTTACCAGTTCTCTAACTACCAACTAGTCTAGGAAATACTATGGTTGAATAAGTAATAAAGGCAGAGTTTCCTATTATAAGAACATTAAGGGAGAAAAACTCAAATACGCGACACCCAAGAAAGTGCTGATCTGCCCTTAATATTCACTCAGCAAATGTTTACTGACACCTATCAGGGACGAGCCTGTATTAAACATGGGTCAGTATGAGAAATGAGACAGAGAAGCTTGCTGCCTACAGGAGCCTGCCCTTGATGTGCGCAAGTTTGAGACTCTAAATATAGTTGTTCCATATAAAACAGTGGTTATTAAAATAGGGTGAATTTTAAGCTTATTGTTTAAAATGGGACACTTCTCAGAGACAAAGGGAGCTATTAACAATTAGGCTGTGACTGTAAGTATAAACCAGGTCAGACAAATATGGAGGTGATGTCCCCATATATATTAATATAATCGTTTAAAACTTCCCAAATTCACACTGAACTAAACCTAAACCTAAAAGTAAAAAAATATATATATGTTGGGTTTCTTGTGTTTATAAATCTCTTGTCAGTGAATGTAAGTATAGGCAGTGTTATGGTTTGGATGTGAGGTGTCTCCCAAAAGCTCATGTGTTAGACAATGCAAGAAGGCTTAGAGGAGAAACAGTGAAGTAATCACCTGATGAGATTGATTGAGTGGTAACTGAAGGCAGGTGGGGTGAGGTTGGAGGAAGTAGGGAATCAAGGATGTGACTTTGGGTTATATATTTTGTATCTGGCAACTGAATGTCTCTCTCTGCTCTCTGATCATCATGTGAGCTGCTTCCCTCTGCCATACTCTTCGCCATGATGTCCTGCCTCACCTTGAGCCATGAGAAATGGAGTTTGCTATCTATGGACTAAGACCTCTGAAACCGTGAGCCCCCAAAAAACTTTTCCTCCTCTAAAGTTGTTCTGGTCAGATGTTTTAGTCACAGCAGTGAAAAAGCTGATAAAACAGACAGTCAGTTGGATATAGTCTTTGAAGATAATTATCTCCTAATATTCAGAGTCCAGAAAACAAAATAAAAAGCAGGGATTTTGAGCGTCTGCTTAATTATACATGGGCACGCTGAGTGGGCAGTGGCAACAACAAAATGAAGTCTTGATTTAGAAAATGGAACTTACTGCTGTAAGTTGGATATGTCGCTCACTTCAATACCAGCCTCCAGCTTTCTTCTCAGGACAGAGAACACTGCAAGGCGGTCATAGCTACGAGGGAAGTTCACATTAGGATACCAAGTGTGAGACAGGAGCAGCTGTTCACAGTGCAGTGGTAAGCAAGGCAGAGGGAAACAGAAAACAGGTCCCAGCCATGAGGCTACCATGTGAGTCCAGTTCACAGAGTGCGTCTCAGCCTAAGTTTGAGATGCCTTTGACTGAGATGCCTCTGAAGTACCAGACATCCTCACATCTAAGTACTGGACAAACAGCGCCTGCGGAGACTGGCCCGAGGTGCCCATGTCAGAGTCCATTGTAGACTCATGGAAGCCCCTGCCCCAGCCCAGCTTCCCTGAGACTCTTCAGGTTCAAGCTGATCTGTGGGCTGACCTTGGCAACTCAGCACACACTGTGAACCTTTGCCTGCATGTCTGTTCCCAGCATTGCAAAGGTCCTATCATTGGCAACTTCTACCATGACAACCACCACAAATACCATCTTCTTTTAAAAATTTTTTTATTAGTGCATTATAGTTATATGTAATGTTGGAGTTCATTTTGACATAATTTTGCAAACATGGAATTTTATTTGTTCTATAAATAAAATGTTCTTTATTTGTTGTTTATTTGTTTTATTTGTTCTCATTCAGTTCCCTCCTTCCCCTCCTACCTTTCTTGGTTCCCTTTCTTCTATCAGTCTTCTATTTATTTATAGTTTTTTTCCAAAAAATTAGTGCATTACAGATATATATAAAGGTGAAGTTCACTGTGGTATATTATCTTTAAAAACAAAACCTTTTTCACCTTCATTATCTTGTGAGCAGTTTCCATGTGTTACTCATTTCTGTAAAGTATGTAGCAGGGACTGGTATGTAACAGAGGATGAATGATGGTATTAATTTATAATTAAATGTCAAGGTGGAATATTGGGTCATTACTAGTAAATTCAATGTACCATATAATTGCAAAAGGGTGCAACACAGGAAAGTCATATATAAAGATGAACGTCACTGAGATGCTCCGTTCTGGACATATTTGCCTTCTAACTGGCAACCACAATATTCAGTTTCCTGTGGTTTAATTATTCCTAAGGAGGAAACAACTATTTTTACTTCTAAATATGCCCAAATTATTGTTGATCTCTACTTTAACGAGAGGGTAAGGACAACCAAAATGAAAGGACTGAGCTTCTCATACAATTGTAAATTTTGTGGCAAGAAAATAAAGAATTTCCAATTTAGTAACATGATTCAGATACTCAGAAATTCCTGAGAAGGTTGCTCTTGTCTGTGCAGAGTCTCAGGAAGTTCATCCAGGCCTAGAAATCTCAGGAAGTTAAGCCAGGCCTGGGGGTGTTGGGTGGGGGGTTCCTCTGCACAGGAAGAGGAGGGACAGAGGGGCAGTGAGAGAAGACCCTGTCTGTCTCACTTCAAACTGCACACCCAAAGGGTGCCAGCATTTCCATGATAATAAAATGGACCCCTCTACCACTCCTCTGTTGACTCATTTCTCAGTGGAAGCTCAATAAATACCTACAGCCCACCTGTCACCCTGGGGAGGGGTGGGTGTGAGGACCAGGTAGAAACCAGCCCCCTCCCCTCAAAGCCACACAGCAGCATGGGAGAATCAAGACTGACATGGGAATGGGTGTAAAAGGCTCATTCCCTTAGGGCTGTACCATCTAAGACTTCTCCAGCTGTTCATGGGAGGACAAGATTCAGGAAAGGTTCCAGGGGTCAGACCAAATGAAGAAGCAAATGTAGTCACTAAAATTCCAGACTTTTTCTCCACAGTATGCTCATACCTGCAGTTAACTTTTTCTGGAGAAGTTCCTGGTTGTGGAGAGAAACTTTCAGATTTCCATCCTCCCTTATCCCAAAATAGGCATTGGATCCACTGGAAATGGACTGTATAGCTCACTGCCTTTGCAAAGTATTTGTTTGGAGGTCTTCTGTCATAGTCAGCATCCAATAAGGATAAATATCCCACATTGGCACCTAAACAGAGAAAAAGCAAATAGAAAATACAATCTGAAGTTTGCAAAAGGCATACTCCATTCCAGACAGACAGAGGAGCAGCTGGCAGGTGGTGACAAGCAGAAAGAGATGGGCAGGGATTGAAAGGAGACATTAAATTCTGGCCATTTTTTGTCCCCAGCACATTAAAATGGTGAATTAAACACACCCAAACTTTCATTTGGCAATGACAGTGCTAGGAAAGAAAATAGTATTTCTAGTGCTTGCCATGTTCCAAGTCCTCCCTGAGACCCTGAACAAAGTGGTCACCCCATCTTAGTGGGGATGGAGAGAGTTCAGTGTCTTCAGTTGCCTTTCAAGCCCCTTACTATTTCTCCCCAGCCTGTCAACCAACTTGTCAAACAGCACATCTGGAGTCTGTATCTTTCCTGGTAAGGACAGTACAGTGACTGGTGGGTTTTTTTGTTTTTATTTTTATTTTTGTTTGTATAGAGGATTGAACCCAGGGTCGCTTAACCCCTGAACTACATTCCCAGCCCTTTATAAATTCTTTTATTTTGAGACAGGGTCTTGCTACATTGCTTGGTGCCTTACTAAGTTGTTAAGGCTGGCTTTGTTTTTTTTTTGTTGTTGTTGTTTGTTTGTTTGTTTTGCGGTGCTGGGGATTGAACCCAGGGCCTTGTGCATGCGAGGCAGGCACTCTACCAACTGAGCTATATCCCAGCCCCTTAAGGCTGGCTTTGAACTTGTTATCCTCCTGCCTCAGCCTCCCTAGCCACTGGGATTGCAGGTATGCACCACTACACCCAGTGACCCATTTGATTTTAACCTATCATTTCCAGATAATTTTTATTTTTAAAAGCAAAGTAGGCTGAGTGCAGTGGTGCATGCCTATAATTCCAGCAGCTCAGGAGGTTGTGACAGGAGAATCACCAGTTCAAAGCCAGTCTCAGCAAAAATGAGCTACTAAGCAACTCAGTGAGACCCATTCTCTAAATAAAATACAAAATAGGGCTGAGGATGTGGCTCAGTGGTTAAGTGCCCCTAAGTTCAATCCCTGGTAACCCCCACAGAATAAAAATAAAACACATTTTAATCTTTCAGTTATTTAAAAATTTCCCCCACTATTTTTAAACAAATGATACCAGGGTAGCTAGATATGAACTATTTGTGTAAATATGGAATCTGGCCCAATTCTCATACTATTCACAATAATAAACACCAGTTGATCAGAGGTACAAATGGAAAAAAAAACTGTACAAGAATTGAAATAGCACATGAATGACTTCTTCTAGAACCTGAATACAAGTAATTAATTTCTAACAATGGCTTAAAATCTAAGAGTCATACAAGAAAATGCTGGTAAATTTCACTCTAAAATTTTTTTGAAAGTCAGAAAATTCAATAAAAACAAAGTACAAAAAATCAATGGTGAGCTGTAAGAAAATACATGCAATTACATTATAAAAAAGTGACAAATCACTGTAACTTAAAAAGAACTCTTAAAAAAACAAGAAAAAACAAACTCAATAGAAACATAGTTATGTATGAATAGCTTACATGAAAAAGTGGGTGGCTGCCTTTAAACACATGAAAAATATTCAATTCGTATAAAATGCTATTTAAACTATCATTTTTCACTTATCTGATAAAATTCACTTATCTGATAAAATTCAATCTGATAAAATTCATCTGATATTTTTGATTCAATTCAAAAATATCTTCTGTTGACAAAGCTGTGGGAAAGCAGGTACTTTTATTCAATTCAGGAGGGCAATTTGGAATACTTACAAAGACATAAATGCATTTTCTTCTTGACCCAGAACAATCATATGTGGGAATAACTTGAAGATACACCCCTCCCCCAGATACAATACAAACCTCTTATGTACACACACTGAAGACTGAAGAAACTGATTGATGAATACTGAGGGAGTGACTTGCAAATATGTAAATTAACCAAGAAAGCACAATACAAGAGAGTATAGGAAAGAAGTGAAAGTTGTATGTGTGTGTGTGTTGCTCAGTTTCCCAAACTGAAACACTGGAAAAATAAAAGATGAACTAATCAAAACATAAGGGATACTTCAGAACAGGTAGAGTGGGTAATATTTTTGGAAGCAGGATTTAGCTCTGAGTATATGCATCTTTTGTTATGGTGAGATTACAATAAAGCAGAGAGTTCATCTTAAAGCAGGAGATGGAATCATCTTTATTCACCAGCTGGTGGGCTCCCAGCTGGTGGGATGAGGGCGGACTGCAAGTCTACACTCCTCTATCCCCTCCAAGGGTTAGAGCACACATTTATAGTCCAAAACCACATTAATCGTAAGTGGCTGTTGCTATGATTCAAAACCATAAACAAACATCATGAGATCTAGAATCATAAGTAGAAGGGGAAGTGGGTCAAAACGACCTTTAGTTGAATATAAGTTAAAGAATGGTTACTAACGTCTAGACAATCATTCTCTGACAGGGTACACGTCCAAGAAAAATGGGAACCAAAACGAGAACAATTTTGCATTGTACAAAAAGAACACAAACATTTGCGTTTCTAAGCAGGTGTGCTAAGCAGGATCTGGATAGCAGAGGCAAAGTTTTTTCACAGGAGAAGCATTTCTTACAAGGTATGGAGACTCAGGGCAAAATGGAGTCTGTTTGGTTATTGCCCATATTGCCTGGCCCATAACACTTTAAATAGGGTTCAGACAAGTGAATGATGTAAATGTCTCACATATTTAAAAAAAAGCAAATGAATAAAAGTGAACTTTACTATTAAATACATGCAGAAAAAAAACAGTGAACTTAATTTTACATAAAACTGATATCAAAACTCCACAGAGACAATAATTAATTTGAATAACTTTTGGCTCTGTGTTCTTTGAGCAATACTAAGTTATCCTTGAAAATGAGATACAAATGTGCAATGGGAGAAAGTAAGAAGGAATTCGGGTGATGGATTTGAAGGCATTAGCATGAGCTCATCACACACACACACACACACACACACACACACACACAGAGTTACTAAATCAATGACACCCCAATGGCAATGAGAACATTTGGTGCCTAGGTCTGGGATTCTAACTGTCCCCACGACAAAGAGCTGATTCCAAAGAAGGGCAGGCCAAGTGCAAGACAAGGCAGGGCACCCTGCTCTGCAGGAAGCAAGCAAGCACTCAACGGTTTACCATGTCCTGTCAAAAAAATTCGAGAAGCATCATGAAGGAGTTCCCTTGGACTAAGCTGAGCATCAGAAAGAAAAATGACAGAGATGAACTGAACACATTGAACTTTTGAGAAACTCTATGCACTGAGAGACAAAAGAGCAAGGGTGAGGGAGAGAGACAGAGGCTTTCCCTTACTGAAGAATGCCATCTAAGTTATGGTAGAACTAGAAAGTCATCATTTTGTAGACCTCTGTATATCACCAACATCAGCTTAAAATCATGGGTGAGAGGCTGCAGGGAAGAGAACACGCAGTTGGCTCACAAGCATCAGCTCATAGAGACTTACTATGTGGGGAAATGTGACCTGTTAAGACTGCGGGGGCTCTCCTCAAGCCAACTACCACGTTGGCATCACCTGCTGAGTATGTGCCAAAGGCCTGCAGACTGAATTTAATCATAAAATATCATACAATTCTAGAATGTGAGGCATCAAGAGAAATTACTGACTTGGAATAATAAAAAAGCCATTGTTATTTTTAAAAATTAAGGTGAAAATGGGAGTGTTATAGATTTTAAAGGGACTATGAAAACATGGCAATGAAATGCACTCATGGAAGTCTGACTTAATTCTGAACAAGAAATATAAAGAGGTTTAAAGACATGGGGGAAATTTCAAAAATTTAAATAATGGCTGCAGAGTAGATAGTAAGTTAATGTTTATTGTTTTTGGTTATAATGGTACTCAGTTCAATAGGATATGCCCTTGCTTTTATGAGATGTATGTCAAAATATTTAAGAGTGGAATGTCATGAATCTGAAACCTTCTCTTCACTGGGATCTCTTCCTCTTCTTCCTCCTCCTCCTCCTCCTCCTCCTCCTCCTCCTCCTCCTCCTCCTCTCCTCCTCCTCCTCCTCCTTCTCTTCCAAAGAGCCCTCCCCCCAGGCACACAAGCATGCACACCCACACACACTGATGCACATAAGTGCACACACCAGGATAAATTCAGTTTAGCAAAATGTGAGCTGACGATAAATCCAGATGGAATAATACAGGTTTTTGTTTTACTTTTAAAACTTTTCTGTCAGTTTGAAATTTCTTACAATGAAATATTGTGGAAAAGAAGTATAAAATGCAAGATTTAAAAAATTGCCATGAATTTTTGAAATTCAAAATTTAAAAGTTTTTATTCACATTTTATGGCTATACAGAGCAGTGGGGTTCATTTTGACATACTCAAACACGCATGTATTATGATTTGCTTCCTTTCAATCTCTAGTACTTCCACTTTCCCTCCCCCTGCTCCCCTTCCTTTATTCTATTGATCTTCCTTCTATTTATTTATTTTTTTAATTGGTGCATTATAGATACACATAAAAGTGTCATGCATTGTGATATATTCATGCATGCCCATGGCACAATTTTGTTAAATTCATCCTGAAATTCTTCCTTTTCCATCCCTCCTTCTTCCTGCCTCCTCCCTTGTCCCTTCTCCCTCCTCCTGGATCCCCTTTCTCTCCTCCACTGTTTTCTCTTCCATTTTCATGGGATCCCTTTTCCTTTTTTAATTCCTGACTTCTCTCTAACTTCCACATATGAGAGAAAACATTTGAACTTTGACTTTCTGAGTTTGGCTTATTTAATTTGAATTTGATCAGCAATACAGTTGGATCTATTCCTAAAAGAAGTGAATTTTTCAATCAGAAAAATGAGAAATTACACTCCATTTATGTATGATCTGTTGAAATGCATAAATACATTCTACTGTCATATACAACTGATTAGAACTAATAAAAAATTAATTAAAATAAGCATTAAAAAAGTGAATAGCTATGAAGTGACTGGGTCTCACAGGAAAGTAACTATATCTCCGTATAGAAAAATTTAGAGAGGAAGGCACTGGCCCATTCACCTGGGGATCAGAAGCCAACTTGTCCTTCAAGGTCTGCACAGCATGAGACTAGAGTCTAGAGTATGTGTCCTATTAGTCCACTTACAGGACACAGTGGATCCACTTAAGCACACAGAGCTCCAGTCTCTTCTTCTTCAGAGGAGGTCACTGAGGCTCAGGATCCTAAGCAACCAGGTCGGGTGCTGTAAAGGGGTGAGCCCCAAGGCTAACATGCTACCCCTTGCCCACTGCTTCTGCAAGGATCCTCAGAGGGGGCCTGTTCTCTGCTTATATGTGACATACAGGGAAGCCTCACTTCTGAAGTCATGGTTTTTGGTGCCCAGTGGGGAGGCAGAGGCAGCAGGCCAGAAAGCAAAGTCAAGGCACTCCAGCAAAGGGAGTAAATGAACCTCTAGGGTCAAAGCAGTTCCAAGGAAGGAAAAGGGAAGGCACTGCAGATCACTACCAGTGGAACAAACCCAGGACCCTGAGAAGCAGGAGGAGCCACAGCTTGAGGCAGAGTGAGGTGGAGAGGTGGGCGGGGTCATGTGGACAGTGTGTGTGTCCCTCACACCACTGGCTGACAGGACAGTACTTGGTTATGGGGTGGTTTTCACAAGAGTATTGAGAAACGGTTTGTATATTAGCAGGTAGAGAGACAACATGGATGGTTGTGTCATGAGAAATAAAAAAACTGCTCTCCACACACAGGTTGAAGTTGGTGTTCTCACCCCTGAAGGGAGAATTGAAAATTAAAAAGCATCTTGTCTACTGACCTTTCTGGGGAATAGCGGGTATGTAAATTTGGACAATTTGCTCATCCCAGGAGTAGATTCGTTTCACAAGAAAATCAGAGGGAGTAGGTTTCTTGGAGAATCTAGGAGATAGAAATGAGATAGTGAAATCCTAGCTTTTTTTCCTCTTTCAACTCTTTAGTCACATAATTTGTGAAAAGCAACCTTCTTGAAGTAAAATGGGATAAAAGGATCTGGTATGCTGATCCCATGGCACCAGTTGACCTTTTAATAAAAACTTCTAGATGACATTTTCATCCTTCATTTCATTAAAAGAAAAAGACTGGAAAACCCCTAAAACTTCAGTACAAGAGAAGAACAAGAATAACCAGCACAGTTTGTCAACTCCATGCTAGGAGGGGCCCTGCAGCACATACACAGCTGTCTTAATGCTTCATCACACCGGCTGGCAGAGCTGGAACCTGGCAGATGAAGGATAATAAGCACAAAGTGGGTAGACTAAGAATTTTCTAGGATCTAATTTACTTCTGTGTGTTGAAGAAGTAAGTTATACCTACACTCTTTAAGGAAATAGACATTTCTCTTTAAGGAAATAGACTTTCAGACATTTGATGGTTTAGCCCATTTGGTCAAGCCAGTGGGCAGGATTGTACTGCGCCAGGGCTAGCAGGCAGTGCCTGCCTAAGAGAGCCCTTGCTCATGAGTGTCCTTTGGTCAGTCAACTACCCTCTCAATCAAACAGGTGCAGTGGAATAGCATCTCCACATCTGCAACAAACCCCATAAATTCAAGGCTCACATTAGCAATTTTAATGTAACAGTCCAATGAATCTTTTTAATATTCATTTATTTAGTCTTCTTACGTAGTCATTAAATGTGGCCATCCAATTTCACAGACTAAATATCACTGAGAAAGATAATTTAGGAAATCTCTTACATATATAAATTTGAGCACATTTTCTCCTTTAAAGATAGAGAGGGAAAGAGAGAAAGAGAGAAAGAGAGAAAGAAAGAAAGAAAGAAAGAAAGAAAGAAGAAAGAAAGAAAGAAAGAAAGAAAGAAAGAAAGAAAGAAAGAAACAAGAAAAGAAAAGAAAAGAAAAGAATAGAATAGGATAGAATAGATAATTCTGACCCATATCTCCTCTGTGAGAGACAAAAAGATTCCCAAATAAGATCATACATATCATTACTAACAATTCAGATGTTTCTCATTCCAATTAATAGGCAAGAATCTAACCTCAAAAACAAACTACGGAAGCTATTGCCTAAGAGTAAAATAAATACTTTCTTTAGACAATGAGCCTCATTATTGCTTTGAAAACATTTCAATTCACTAATGCATCACAAGACATTCGTAGGTTCGGTGAGTCTTGCTGCCACCTCATCGGCACTGTTGCTGTCACCCTCAACACACCTTACTAGCAGCATGACGGGAAAGGCTCTGGTGATGGGCTTAGAAAACTTGACTTGTATCTGCAGAGACTCCTGGGGGTTTTGGGATAGTCCAATGAACTGATGGAAATTCACCTTTTCCCGAAGCAATATGAACTTTGTTTTATTTCTCTTATTACCCTGTCATCGAGAAGAAAAGAAATTAAACAAAAGTTGTCTTTAGAAAGGTGAGTGCATTAAAAACCAGTCAGCACAGCCAAACTGAAGCAAGGCTCTCCTTACTGGACTGTCTTCCTCCCCAAACTCCACAGTCACTGGTGTCTCCAGTCGTCGTCTGTGGATGGGTCTCCTGCTGGAGCAGCTGTAGAGGGTGAGCCCCACAACATCACCAACCTTAGGAAGCAAAGACCATCTCAGAAAACAAAGCCAACAGTTGTCTCAAACAAGAAAAGCAGGAAACCAAGGTATCGTGATGGTACCATTATGGTTCTGCAAATTTGTGTGCCACATACTGGAGAATCACATAGAAACCAAAACTAGTTTTACTAGTTAGGATGGCAGGAATAAGGTGACTTTAATGTTTCACTTATGTCACTCTTATTAAAATTATTAGTTTTAAAATATTTTTAATTTTAAGAGTTCATACAAAAAGGAATACCTGCTATAGATAATCAGGAAGGCACAGAGGTATTTAGAAGAGTGAAGAACAGCTTGCCCATTGCTCAGAGAAAGCACCTTTGGAGGTGATGCATTTCAAACCTCTTCTATACATTAAGTACACACTGAGGAAAAAATTCAGTCTTCCATATTTTTTTGCATAAAATCTCCTAAAGTCCATAAAATTCCCCAATGGACATAATTTTAATTAGTTATATGTAAATTACAATTCACTTAAATGACCAATGAACAGTTAGGTACCTGTCTATTTGAGCTATCATAAATGATGTTGTTTTGAATAAATAAAACAAAACAAACCATCTTGCTTTGAAATCTTTCCTCATTTCCTTGGTGTGAATTTCTACCACTGGTATCAGGGTCTGGTTATTTTGAAACTCCTGGTGCCTAGTGACAAAGCACTTTCAGAAGGCTTGTACCAACCAAACACCTTGATTCACCCATGACATCTCCACAAGTGGTATTTTTATATAATTGCATTTTTGTAAGTTAAAAAATCATTTTAATTGCTATTTCTTTATTTATTGCTAGTATGAATTATTTTCATATGCTGATTTGCTATTTCCAGTTCTCTAAAAAAAGAAACAAATACTTTATAAAACAAATATGTTTTTTCCAAAATAAGATGCACATCATTAATTAGTACGTTCATTCATTAGATTACATTGGGTGTTCAAGTATTAGAGCAGGGCAGGAGGCTGAGGACAGAGAGAACACAGTGAACATTATCTCTCTTCCAGGAGAACTCACATGGTTTCTAAATAACAGAAGCTGATGTGGATATTCACAAATTGCCAAGTGGCTGGAACAATCCTCCCTGACTTCCATATCCAATTGGGTTTAGGTCAGATGTGCCTCTCAGGTGAGAGAAAAAGGAAAGAAAGTTCTGTAGACCCTGGGCCCCTCCTCAGGTTTCATTCCATTTGAAATCTGCATTTAATTTTTAGGAACAAGCAAACCTGTCCAAGTCATAATCACCTTACCACATGTTCCAACCTGCTGGAGACTTGTATTCTCTGACAACAGGTTAAAAGCCCCAGAGGGAATACTGAATGGGTCCAATTACCCAGATAACAGGAACACCAAGTTTTGCTAAGATTTTTCTGGAGAAACAGATCTTTCAAGGGGAGTGGAATCAGCAACATATTCTAGGTGTCCCCTCTAGGAACTAAAAAACAGGTGCAAATGTGCCACTCAAGTCTCTTTACCATTGAAGTCAACTCTGAAAATTTGAAATGGCCATAAACAGTGCCAGGTTGACACTGTCCAGTACCTTCCCAGGTGCTCCTGCCTCTGGATAAGGATTCTTCTTGAAGAGCATGAGCTGGCTTATGTAGCAAAGGCTCTGCATTCCCTCTTGAGCAGGACTTTGCCCTGCCAGGTCACCAGGTAAGTGCACCTGGACGGAGCCCAGGTTCTGGATGGAGCTCTGAAGGCTGTGATGAAGAAGGATCTGGAACTCCATGTGCCCAGCATTCACAATGAGCTGATACTCATGACTCAAGGAGAGACAGCCCTGAAACACAGAGTTTGGGGAGTCACACACTTGCATGCAAATAAGCAAACTGAATGCCAATCAGGGGAGAGGTGAAAAGTCATTCCAGGATAACTTGTCTAAAGGTAGACTGGATTTATTTACCTGAGCAAAGATTTGCTCAGGAACTAAAATGGCAAATAATAATAAAAGATGAACTTCTTTCTTTTGTATCAGCAAGCCCCTTTTGTGATATTTTATTCATTTTAAAATAATTTCTATGCTTCTTAGAGGACCCTAGTCCATCAAAACTGTTTTAATACTGTGATTATTTAAAAACCTGGAGACATGATGGTTAACCTGAGCTTAGAGCCTTCGGCTTATTATAGGGTAGTACCCAAGGAATGTTTATAAATGTGTGTATGGCTTGGATCTAAAAATGTTCCCAAAGAGCTCATGTGTTAGGCAACATAACAATGTTCAGAAGTGAAAAGATTGGATTATGAGAACTTTAATCTTATTTTATTAATCACTTATTAATCAACTGGATTTATAATTTAAATGAACTGCTGGGTGGTAACTGTAGGTAGATGGGGTGTGGCTGGAGGAAATGGGCCACTTGGGGTGTGACCTCAGAGTATATTTTGTTTCTGACTCCTTGTTCTCTCTCTCTCTTTCTGCTTCTTGGCTGCCAAAGTTGAGCAGCTTTCCTCTGCCTTGTCCTTCCACCATGACATTCTGCCTCACCTCAGGCCCAGAGCAATGGAGTCAGATGGGCATGGACTAAACCTTTGCAACATGAGCCCCAAATAATTCTTCCTCCCTTAAGTTATCCCTGCCAGGTATTTTTGTCACAGTGATAAAAAGTTGTAACACAATGTGCCAATGTGTAATGAAAATTATTACCAGATTCAAATAGAGTATTTATTTACTATCTAATTTCCCGAGTCATTTCAGCAGTTATCAGTTACATAAACCAGGAGGCCTGGGTAACAGGGATGAGAGATTTGCAGGATTTACAAGCCCATCCACTAATTAACTCTTTCCTGAAAGCACTGGCCATTTCATAAGGTGAAAAAAACAAAAACAAAAACAAAAACAAACAAATAAAACCCTAAGATAATTTTCCAGAGCTCTTGAAGCAGAAATAAGTGAAATGAAATTTGGATTTTTTTTTTTAAAGTAGTTATAGATCAGCAGGGCTACTTTTTAAGTTAATGCATGTAATTGTTGCATTGCTTCATATCATTCCTCAAAAAATTGAAGGTCCCCTGAGGAATGATGTTTCTAAGTCCCAAATCTTCCCAAATATCCCAAGTGAAAATCTATCGAAACAGTGGGAACATTACACAATTATCACAAAACACTTAAAATTCAAAATAAGATTTTCAAATAACAAACTACCACCCAGAATGATAATCATAGGTCTTCAGGAAACGATTTCACTTTCAGTCGTGAGAAGCAATTACAAATGCAAATTAACATCTGGGAGAGGGGCACAGTGGCTTTACTGTTGTTGTTTGTTGGTGCTGGGGGTCTGACCCAGGGCCTCATATGTGCTAAGCATGTGCCCTACCACTGAGCTACATTCTCAGCCCAGAAGCTGTGATTTTATGTGTGGAGGAAAAAAAAAATTCTCACTTACCAGTAATATATCTGAGATAATCTTCATTCCTTCTTCTTGTAGATAGTTCTCATTCCTAGATTTTTCTTGTACAGAGGCTTCCCAGACTCCAGAGATGAGAAGGACAAGTTCTAGCCTGAGTCCTCTGTCAACCACAAACCTCCCCAAGAGCTGTCCTTGAGCAAGGAGTGACCTCACGTACTTTAGAATGTGCACTGCACTCAGAAAGCTTAACTACACGAAAAGAAGAGATGTAAATAAAATGTTTCCAGGCACACGATGCATATGCTCCTGTCTCTTTCATTATAATTGAGAATTAAAATTACTGAACTTGGGGTCAGGTGAACTGGATCAAGTACATGTTTGGTCTCTAGGTAATTACTGGCCATCTTCCTTAATAGCAGTTTGCTCTCTGTTATTCAGTTTTTCACCCATAAAATGACATGGAAAAACAAATTGTTCTTAACATAAAAGCACAAAGGTTTAAACTCTACTCTCAAATCCTTTCACAAAATGGTCCCAACCTCCTTCTCTCTTCCCATCATTCACTTAAGTTCTATGTTGAGTCATGTTAAACCCTTAATTTCTCCCAAATAATCAAGACTTTCTACTAGCACCTTATGAAATACATATCCCTCCTACCTGTAATACCTTTAACCTCTTGTAATTCAGCAAAATCCTACTTTTCTGTCTCTCTCTTTCTAAACCCTGACTATGGGCCATTTTCAAATATACCCAAAAGTTGAGAGAATAGTAGAGTCATACAATGTACCTGTCACCCACCTTCAAAAATTATCCTTCACTGGTAATATTTTTCTTCTATTCCTTACTCAGTTTTTTTACAAATATTTAAAAATAAATCTCAGCTATGTTTATCCATGAATACTTTAGCGTGTATTTCTGATAGATAAGGACTCTCTAAAAGTTGGCTCACACATTACATCTAAAGAGGTTATGATTCTTTCCTACTTATCTTTTGAAACCAGCTTCAAATGTGTACTTCACCATTGCCTGTTTCTGCAGAATTCTGTGATTTTCCTAATCATGGGACTCAGCATATTCATTGAAGTATATCCGTTTTTACATTTAATTTCATTTTTCCATGCCTACAATATAAGGACTAGATCTTCTTTGTTCCTTAGCAGCTCCCAGAAATTGAAAATAAATGTGTGTGCAATGACATAAAATTGAGATTTTATTTTTCAATAGTCATACTTATTTAACCAAAATGCAGCTTAGAAATACCTTTTTAAATCAAATTCTCTTAAAAGCAATAAAATTAAAGTAGTTTGGACATTCATTTAAACTACTTAATAAAGGCCCCACCCAAGAGGTAACTTACCATCAAAATTGAACTTATAAAGAATAATCTTTCATCAGAAATTTTTTTAATGCCTCAGAGAACATATTATGGCCACTTTCACACTGCCCACTTTGAAACCAAAAATATCTGAAATGGTTACTTTGGAAATGTCAATCATGTTCAATTTTATTTACCACTTGAAGCCAAAAACTACTTTCAGCAGACTGTATGTTCAGATACATGAGAGAGGGATTTTGGCAGGGGTGGTTTGATCTCTACCAAATTCATCCTCCTAAGCACTGTGCATGGTCATTGCTGGGCAGTAATTCCATGTCCCAGGTCCCTGGAGTTCAGGTGAGGCTGTGTGACCATTGCTCACCAGAAGAATGTCAATGGAATAAGGCACGCCACTTCCAGGGCAATGTTATCCACAAACGGTGGCCTTTCTCCACTTTCTATTTCTCTGACTGGGGAAGCCAGAGAGTAAAGATGTTGGGAGCACAAAAGGAAAAGAGCTAGAGTACCTGAGTCCTCATGGGGAAGACCGCCACTGAGCACCTACTACAGAACATGTGTGAGTGAATAAACTTTTATCTATTCAGTTACTGAGATCTCAGGGTTATTTGTTATAGCATCTGACATTACTTTAACTAATATAGTTTGTGTCTTAGGAGGCTTAATCAAGTCAGAAGACAGATGTGCCCTCCCCCCAAAAATACTACAAATCAAAAGTGTTAAAGTGCTATAATAAAGTCATGTGCAAAATTTGTCTCAAATAAAATGAACCCTGCTTTTGGGGCTCTGAAGATTTCATGGAGATTGTAGCATTTGAATCTAGACTTCAAGAGAAAGTAATAATTGCCATGGTTAAGAAATAATATTTTCTGAGTTAAGGAGAAACTTATTATTTCAGGGACATCAGGAATATCCAGAGTGACTGAACGGGAAAGCTGATTATGTCAGGAGGTATTGAAGATGAGGTGCAGAGTGAGCTGGAACCAGGTAGAGTCCTTGAATGCTATGCAGAAGAACTAAATTTTATCCTCAGAGAACTAGGAAGTCATTATTTTAATGGCAAATAGGAGACAGACCAGATGTGTCTTAGGAAGACAGCCTATCAGAAGAGAAGAGGGTTGTTGCCAAGGGAACCCAGCCTTCCTCCCCAAAATGGTGATGCTTGTGGTAGAGCAATTCAAGATGTGGAGGATGAGACTAGCGGGAGGGGTGGGAGGGGGGACAGGGCCATCCAACTGTGACTCATTCATTCATTCATTCTACTCCTGTGTTCCTGCCATCATGGAGTTTACAATCCAGTGAGGAAAGAGGGGTAATAAGGAAGTAAGTGAGATGGATGCTGACTGTAAAACTACTGAAGGAGATAACCCAAGTTAGAAGAGAGGGTGAAGGATGACTCAATGAGGAAGTTACAGTTGAGCTGAGAGGCAACGGAAAGGTTTCAGCTATTTGCCCAGCAAAGGGGTCAGCTTGGCAGGAAGAGGGAACAAAATCCTGACTCTGAGCCAGAACAAGCCTGGAGGATGATGAGAGAACAGAAAAACATGAGAGGAGAAATGACAGGTAATGAGGAGCCAACATGTGATGAGAAGCCATGGAAGGGTGCTCAGGAGAGTGGCATCAATGGGATCAGGCTCTCACAATGATTCTTTGGCTGCTCTGTGACCTGAGTTATAAGGTGGCAAGAGAGGAGGCAGAGAGAACAGAGAGAGAGAGAGAGATGCTTAGCCTGGAGGAAACATGCCCTGTCCTTAGGTAGAGAGGAGGGCAGTAGAGCTGGAAGGGGCAGGAAGAGTCTGGCTGTGTTTTTGAAGAACTAACAAGACTCAACTGTAAGTGGATGGATGAGGAAAAGGGAGGACAACGAGGTGACACTGGGGTTTTCACTGCAGATTTGGGTGGATAGTGCTACCGTGTCCCAAGCTGGGGTGGGGGGTGAGGTGAAGAATGGATGGGGGAGCTCCATCTTATCATGTCGGAAATGTGAGGTAGGTGCAATACCCATGGAACTTGAAAGAGGAGTGGGCAGGAGATATAAGACATAGAGTCATTAGGGTTAAAGGACTTGATGAGAGCACCCAGACAGAGTGTGTGGACAGAGAAGTCTAGGAGTCCCAAGCCAGAACCCTGAACCACTGACCACATCAACATGGGCAAAGAGAAGACAACCATGGTTTTGTGTCATGAAGCCAAGAGAAGTAACTCCAAAAGGAGGGGAAGACCCCCACAGAATGTCCTCTGAGGGAGAGGAGGGTGAGAAGTGTCCAGTGGACTTGGCAGCATGGGGATTCAGTGACTTTGATGGAAGCACTACCAGTGTTGAGAAGCAGATGGAAGCCCAATTTTCACAGTTTAAAAATGTGGAACAGACAGCTGGTATAGACCATAGCAAGCTTGGAACTCACTTTCTGAACACTGTTAAGAGGTGCATAGAAATGAGGGGCCAGCTGAAAGACAGTGTAATGTTACCAAATAGATTTGAAAAAAAAAAAAACAAATAAACAAGATTTTAAGCATGCAGGTATCATTTGGCAGAGGGAGAAATAGAAAAAGTCATAAAGAGAAAGCTCAATCCAAGGTGAAAAATCCCAGAGAATGCAAAGTGGGAGGGAGGTGGGACCACCAGCAGCAGCCATTCCAGCCGAGCACAGCCTGACTAGGAGGAGTACTTGTCATCCAGGCTGAAATAAGGCACCAAGAGGTGGCCCTGGATGGGTTTCTGAACATAAAATGAGGGACAGATGCCTGGTGGGGTGGGGAATCTTTTCTGGGGTGACTGAGTGTGGAAGATGGGTGTGGTTTCACCCATCTTGAAGACTGGTGGCAATGAGGGACCCCCATGGGCTCTCTAAAGTGTGAGTTTAAATATCTGTTGAAGAGGCACAGAGAAACCTCAGAGATTTGGGGAAAAAAAGAAAGTATGGCAATAGGAAAATCCAATATCTTGCATTAATAATAAAGAACACCCCCCTCACCAAATGATTCCTAGCATGGATAGGTCTTGTGTTTACTCATTTCTACTTTGGGTTTCCAAATTTCTCTAGAAAGAGAAGAAGTTCTCCAGTCATGATTTGAGATGTGTAATCCCATTCACATGAATTCTTAGGAGAAAGTCATGTTTCTTATCTAAGTGTCAGAACACTGATACAGAATATTCTTCAAGAACTGATAATGTCTGGGCAATGTGGCACAGGCCAGCAGTATCAGTGACTCAGGAGGCTGAGGCAGGAGGATTGCAAGTTTGTGGTCAGCCTGGGCAACTTAGTGAGACCCTGACTTGAACCAAAAAATAAAGTTGGGGATGTAGCTGAATAGTTCAGCATCCCTGGGTTCACTTCCCCAGTATAAATAATAATAATAATAATAACAACAACAACAACAACAACAATTGAACATGGTCTCATAATTATGGGGAAAAAATCCAGGAAAATAAACATGGAAAGAAATAGCACTTACCTTATTAGAGAAGCTTATAAGATTTCTCAACATAAGAACAGAATGAAAAATTTCTTCCTGAAGAGCAAAACAAAGCAACAATAAACAAACAAACAAACAAAAGAAGAAGAAAAAAGAAATTAGTGTATTAGTTCAGATCCAGACTGTTTATGTAAAAGTAGAACAGACTTCAGGATTTCGGGTAAGAGATGACCTGGAGCCAGCCTTTCTCCAGCAAGACCAGCCTCTTCCTGTGTGCCCCTGGACAGTCTCTTACATCTCATCAGGAAACTGACATGACAGAGGGGGAAAAAAGGGGACATAACTAATTGAAACTTTGAAAAAATTTTAGAGAGAATGATAAAGAAGAACAGTTCGAGTAAATCTTATAATGAAACAAGGTAGGTTCTTTGTAGATGTGAATGATCTCTAGTGACTATTATAAACCAGAGGTGCCGAAATGTGAGCAAAGATGGTAACCTTCGATGATATAATCATTTCTTAAGAAGTTGCACAAAGTAATCACCATCAAGAATATTGTTGTCAGCAAGATAAAATCAGATTGGATTTACATAATTTTAACTTACAGTAGAGGAATTATCTGTCAGGATGAGTGATTTGCCGTGTTGATTTATGAGACATGTCAGCAAGCAAGAGAGTGTGTGGGAGCCAACCTGGCTGCCCACCAGGTCACCTTTCTTGCCTGTGTTCTCATCAGTATGACTACTTGCTGGGAGTCAAACAGCCACAGACCCCACTACCTAACACAGGTTTACAGACCCTGCCCTCACCATGCCCTGGGCCATACCTGATCTGCAATAGCTAATTTACATACAGAAGCAATCAATGCATCCTGTATCTGTGACCATTGTCCACACGATGCATTTCTGTTCTCCTTAGCCAAACGACTCAGGATCCCAGTGATCATGGTGACATAGTTCTTCATTTCCACATAACTCCCCATCAGCTGGAGGGTGGACAGGTTTTTCAGGCTGGAATTATATCTGAAGAAAACACAAGAGCTATCAAGATCAGACCCACTGTAAAATTATTCATCCTGCCTATCAAGGGTGGAAGGAATTTGGTGTTTTGGGTGAGTCAGGAAAGAGAGAGAATGACACAAAGGAGAGTTGGTCTGGGCAGAGACAGTACGGCATCCTACTCCCAAACAACTCTTTGTTCAGAACTAAAAAGGGCTCAAGAAGCTGAACAGGTACTGATATGGAAACACCACATCAGGTGAGGGAATGCAGTCCAGAGATACCACAATGGCTGGAGTTGGATGAAGTTCCACAGTATCCTAGTAATTCGCAGTTGGTAATTCATGCTCAGATGCATGATAGAGTGGATATGCATACTGTACTTGTGGTTTTGAACAAGATTACGAGTTAATGACTTCGGATTTCAATAACTGGGTATTAGTTTACTTATTTAAAAATTATATATTTCAGCTATTTGTCCTTGGAAAGACAACACAAAACCTTAGAAATAATCTAGTGTACAAGGTCATGACCATTTCCAGGCCTTACCCTGAAATTTCTTTGCTGTACGACCTCCAGAGCAACATTTACCAAAATAAATGAGCTTCAGTTTCCAAATGTGTAAAATAGAAATTCCAACTCAAAAATGTGTGAGCACTTAGTATGTATGCTTAAGCACACATTTGACCAATGGATCAATAAATAATTAATAGAGACCAAGACCATTGGAAACCAGACTGAAGATAAAAACACACAGATAAATCTAAGCAGAAACACCATGGGCTACACAAAGAGGGGAAATACACTTCACAGGAAAAAGTCTTGTTAAGTTAATAAATATAAATAAGCCAGACAAACAAAAACAATGACAATAAGCCCAGGAAAAAGGAATGGGTCAATAAGAGTGGCTATGATGTATTTGTCTAAAATGTCCAGTTCTCAATGAAAAATTGTGAGACATCTGAAGACACTTAAAATATAACCAAAATAGAGGAAAAATAAGCAGAAAATAGAAATTGTCTTTGGGGAGACCTGAAAGTTTGGCTTAGCAAAGACTTCAAAGCAGCTTTTATAAATATGTTCAAAGAACTAAAGAAAACCACAATTTAAAAATTAAAGGCATAATAATGGATAATTAAACAGAATAAAAATAAAGAGATGAAAACTAGCAAGTGCCTATAATCCCAGCAGCTCGGTAGGTTAAAGCAGGAGAATTGCAAGTTCAAAGCCAGCCTCAGCAAAAGCAAGGTGCTAAGCAACTTGGTGAGACCCTGTCTCTAAATAAAATGCAAAATAGGGCTGGGAATGTGGCTCACTGTTAGAGTGTCCCTGAGTTTAATCCCCAGTACCCCCCTAAAAAAACTATAAATTTGTATTATAGAAAGAACCAAAGGGAAATTTTAGAGTTGCATGTGTAATAATCAAAAATGATAAAAATCACCAGAGAGGTTCAAAAGTAGATTTGAGAAAAGAAAGAATTTGTGAAAATGAGAACAGAACAATAAAGACCAGAAACAAAACAGTAGGAAGAAAATGAACAGACTCATGAAAATGCTGGGCACCATTAAGTCCATAAATTGCATTTTTCATTCTTTTCTTAATTTATTGAAAAAGCCATTGCATGAGATAATATCTATAAAATGTTGTTGTTGGGCCTATAATGCAGAGAAAGGTAATATAACAATAACAACCAAAGAATGGGGATGGGAATTCAGCTATATGGAATGAGGAAGTCACACTAAATGGCAACTTGAACTTACAGGGATACATGAAGACAATTAATAAGAAGATTTATATACTTTAAAACACTTACTAAAAGTTTTGAAATCAGAAAGTGTGAGTCTTCCAATTTTGTTCTCCTTTTCCAAGATCATCTTGGCCTTTTTGGTCCTTGGAATTTTCAAATGGATATTAAGAGCAGATTACTAATTTCTACAAAGAAGCCATTTGGGATTCTGATAGAGATTGTTTTGAATTTATAGATCAATTTGAGGAGTTTTGTCATATTAAAATATTAAGGTTTCCAATTAGTGAGCATAGGATATCTTTCCATTTATTTAAATATTCTTTAATTTTTTTCGATAGCTTTTAGTGGTTTGGGGGTATAAATGTTGCAATTCTCATGTTAAATGTTGTCTTGGTTCAGTCACAACATGACAGAGAAACAGAAAGGGAACTTAACCACATGCAGAAGGGATCAAGCTCGAGGTGGCCTCACTTTGTAATAATCTGCTCTAATCCAGTCCCAAGAGACCTGACCCGCTCTCTTAAGACAGCATTAATTCATTCATAGGATTGGAACCCCCATGACCTAATTACCTTCCACTCGGCCCCACCTCTTAAAGGTCCCACCAACTCAACACTGCTGCACTAGGGACCAAGCTTCTAGCACATGAACCTTACGGGGAAAATCATATTTGATCATAGCAAATATATTTTGAAATAAATATTCTTTTTGATGCTATTGCAAAAAAAAAAACCCACAAAAAACACTTACTAAAATATATTGTACACTTTTTTCTAGTTTCTCTAAAAATAGATTATATAAAAAAATCATGACATTGTATTATAGCATAATAGAACTTATTTATATAATAATAACTTCAAAAAAGGGAGAAAATGAAGCTATATAGGTGTAAGTTTCTATATCTAACTAGAAGCAATTTAATATTAGTTTATAGAAGTTTCTATTAAGTTAAGATGCAAATTGTAAGCTCTAGAGCAACAGCTAAATAAGTATCTAAAAAAATACTTAAAAATCATTAAGCATCGGTTTTAGCTCAGCGGTACAGTGCTTGCCTAGCACATGTGAGGCACTGGATTCCATCCTCAGCACCACATAACAAAAAATAAATAAAATAAAGGTATTATGTCCATCTACAACTAAAAGTATTTTTAAAAAATCATTAAGGTAGTTAAAATGGTACAAGATTTTTTTTAAGAAAAAAGAAGTTGGAAAAGCAAGAAGAGAGGAATAAAATAATCATGGGACAAATAAAAAACAAAGTAAAATGATATACCTACATTCAATGATACTAGTAATAGCAAAAAATGTGAATGGGTCACACAATCCAGACAAAAGAGAATCAAGAGACCAGCTACAAAAATAAGATCCAACTACAGGATAAATATAGGTTGAAAATGAAAGGATGGAAAAAGATATAAATGCAAACAGATACTAAAAGGCACCTAGAATGGTTTATTTATATCAAACTAAAATTAAATTAAGACAAAACAAGTAGTAGTGATAAAGAAGAACAGTTCCCAATGATAAAATATCAGGAAGATAAAATATTATAAATACATAGGGACCTAACAACAGAGGCTGTACTCATGAAGCAAAAACTGACAGAATTAAAGGAAAAGGGAGAAATGGTTTTTTTAAATGCTACTGTCAATAATGGGTAGAAAAACAAGGCAGAAAATCAAGGAAGCTATGTAAAAGTAAAACAATAACATAAAGGAACTAGACCAAACAGACGTCCACAGAATACTTGACTCAAAAAAAGCAGAATACACATTCTTTTCAAGTAAAGGGTTTTCTAGAATACACCATAAAAGTAGGCCATTAAAAAACTCAATAAAATTTAAATTATTATAATAACACAAAGTACATCCTCTGACCATGACAGAATTAAATTAGAAATCAATGACAAAAATAAATTTGGCAAATTCACAAATGTGTGAAAATTAAACAGCATCCTTGTAAAGAATCCATGGCTTTAGAGGCAACAAAAAGGAAAATCACAAAATACTTTGAAATTAATGAAAGAAAGCACATTGAAAACAGTTTAAGTAGTGCTTGGTGGGGGGAATTTATAACTACAGACATCTGTAAAGAAGATACCAAATCATTAACCTAATAGAGAACAAGAGAAAGAAAAGCAAACTAAACCCAGACAAGCAGAAGAAATGATGAAGATAAGTTTGGGAATAAATGAACTGAGAAAAAAATCAATGAAACCAAAATGTTAGTGAAATTTCAAGGAATCTGGAATAGCCAGTCTTATAAAGAAAGAAGTTGGATTTAGGCTTCTCAGTTTCAAAGTTTACTACAAAACTACAGTAATCAAAAGGGCATAGTATTGGTGTAAAAGAGGTATCAAGATAAATGGAACAGAATTGAGAGTCCAGAAACAAAACCCAACATGTGGTTAACTGATTTTTGACAGAACCCAAGACAATTCAGTGAGGGAAGCAGTCTTCAACAAGCTGTGCTTAGATGATTGGATATTCACATGCAAAATAATGAAGGTGGACACACACACACACACACACACACACATGCAAATTAACTCAAAGTGGGTCATAGACTTAAATTTAAGAGCTAAAAATACAAAAACTCTTAAGAGAAAATACAGAAGTCTTTGAAAAACACAAGGAATAAAAGAGAAGATAATTAAATTAGTCTACTCAAAATTAAGCAGGGTCTTCAAAAACTTATTCTTCAATGGACCATTGAGAAAGTGAAATGAGAAGAGACTGGGAGAATATATTTGCAGATCATCTCTCTAACAGAATTTGTATGCAATGCTTGTCAAGAACTCATACAACTCAATCATAAAAAACCAAATAACCCAAATCAAGAATGGGCAAAGTGGGTGAATAGACATCTCCAAGAAAGATACTCAAAGCATATGAAAGATGCTCAGAATGATCAAGCAGTAGGAAAATGAAAATTCAAACTTTAATGACATTCATTAGAATGGCCACAAAGAAAAAACAGACAACAACCAGTGCAAAGACACTGGAACCCTCATCCAGTGTTGGTGGGAATACAAAAGGGTAGTCACTCCATTAAACATTTGGGCAGTTACCCAAATGCTAAAACTAGAGATTATCCTGGTTATCAGTGTTACCAGAGGTTATGAGTGGTTATCAGAGTTTCCAGTGGTTCCACTTCAATAATCTACCCAAGAGAATTGAAAGCACACCTGCACACAAAATCTTACACAGGAATGCTCAGAGCAGAATGATTTGTTAAAGCATCAAAGTGGTGAGGGGGACACATGTCCATTAATTTAAAAATGAAAAAGCAAAATGGGACATATCCACACAACAAATAATATTCAAAAATAAAAAGAAATGAGCACTAATATATGACACATATAGATAAAACTCAGAAACATTCCTGAAGAAAAACAGCTATTAAAAATCACATTTCAGGGCTGGGGATATAGCTCAGTTGGTAGAGTGTTTGCCTTGCAAGCACAAGGCCTGGGATTCAATCCCCAGCACCGCAAAAAAAAAAAAAAAAAAATCACATTTCATATCATCCCACTAATATGAAATTCCCAGAATAGGTAAATTGGTAGACATGATGTAAAATTAGTGGTTGCTTGGGATTGGGGCTGGGAGGAGGAAGCTGAAGCCAGGTGCTGGGGTAGAAGAGTGGCAGTTAATGAGCACATTATAATGAGTACATTTTATGGTGGTGAAAATGGTCCAAAACTAGATTTGCTAAAGGTTGCACAATTCTGTAAAGAGTACTAAGGACCAGGAATTGCACACCTTTAATGAGTGAACTACGTGACAAGTGAATGATACCTTCATAAAATGGTTTTAAAGAAAGAAGTGCTCATGGGCTGTGAGGTACTGGTACAGATGCCATGGAGACGTGAGCCAGCAGGATTGTAGTGATAGAATCCCAACTGCTCCTTTTGCCCATCCTGAGATGAGTCCCTGCCACTCTTCTCCTCCACCTTGTTCCTGTCCCCTGAGGAAATATGGACACTGCTCCAGACGTCTGTGTGGTGTGGTACTCACAGGTCCTCCCCGAGGCAGTCTTTCCCATGGAAACGGGGCAGCACGGTCACCGCCACAGCGCACGCCTGTGCCTTTGAGCCTCTGCTGTCTGTGATCTCAGTAGAAACCATGACTGTGAGAGAACATGACAGGAAGGTCACCCTGGACAGGTAGCTATAGAAATGCCTCTTCACACCCTGACAGCAACTGAGCAGCACCAGGTGGATCAGCTCAGTCCTGGCAAAGTGCAGAATGAGAGGGAATTGCAGGCTGTTTGCCCTCTCAAGGTGCTTACACTGTGGTTATCAACAAACAGGCAAATAGAATCTCCCTGGAACAGATCCATATGATGCGATGATGATGGTTCCTTCAAGGGCTACTAAAATAAGGCAGGGCATGGGAGGGGTACTTCAGGTTCTTCCATGCTTCTGGGGAGTTCTCATACCCCAACATAAAATCTGAGTGTCAGTACAAGGCACAGTGCCAATCAGACAAGGAAGAGGTGTCACAGAGAGTTGGCAGGCAGAAGCCACCACTATGTGCTGCAGGACTCATTCATTTATGTGCTCATAGATTCACTCATTTGACCCACAAAAGATAAGCTTGTGGCAAAATAGGAGGTCGTGCACAAAAAGGATCATCTCTGCCCTACAGATAACCCTGTCCATAGCAACGTGAGGAGTGCTGAAATGGGGAATGCCAGGGCAACTGGAAGTCCAGAGAGTGACATACAGTCAATTGTCTCTCAAGGGTTGGGGTAATATTGTAATCAGTCCTAAATGACATGTACAGATTTAACAGGTCTAGAATAAAGGTGAAGACTAATTCTGACTGAGGGAATTTTGTATGAAGACACAGGGATGTGGCAGGAAATGGTTCTTCTGGGTCCTAGGAATCCCTTCAGGCGATAACAGTTCTAGGTGTGCTGAGGAGACCTGAAGATGAGCTCAGTGTGGGTGATGATCAAATGGTGTGGGCCACAGATGCAGATGTGTGACTTACACAGGAAGATCAACATACCTATGCACCCTGGGTGTCTTTACACATCTTCAACTTGAATCTCGATGCTAAGGGTTGAGACTGGGGACTTAATTTCGGAGGTCATTTCTTCTCAAGATGTGATCCTGGACCCCTGCATCCCTGGGAAGCTTGTCTACAGGAAAATTCTGGGCTCTGCCTTTTCCCCAGTAATATTTCAGAGTCAGTGAATATTGTGTGGAACCCTTAAAGCTCCATTTTTTTTTTTTTTTTGTACCAGGGATTGAACTCAGGGGCACTTAACCACTCAGCCACATCCCCACCATTTTTTTTTTTTTTTGTATTTTATTTAGAGACAGGGTATCTGCCTTGCCTAATTGCTGAGGCTGTCTCTGAACTCACGATCCCAGTTTCCTGAGCCACTGGGATTACAGGTGTGCACCACTGTGCCCAGCAAAGCTCTAATATCATAAATATCCCCACTGCATATAATGTTGTTCCTATGAATCATGATAGAGAATGCAAGAGAAGAAGCAGGTTCTGGGCAAGACTCTGTTCAATTTTATACACTTAGTATGTGCCATATTAATTTGTGCAAAAGATGGAACAAAATAAGATATGATTTATGTATCTAATTTTGTTTACCTTCTGATAAATCTTGAATGCAGATATTCATAGGAATTAATCATAATAATAGTGACAATTAGAAGCAATATTATACTTGTGAAGGACCTGAGTATCATCACTAATGCTGACACTGCTCTGGGACTGTGACCTGAAATCTGATTCTAGAAATTCATGTCAACACTGTTTAGATATCTGCCCAGCCCTGTGGTCTGTGGCTGCCCTCATGGACAGAGACCCCTCATGCCCCTGCTGGTAGCTTTTAGGGGAGAGGCATGCCAGCTCTTCATAAAAGAAGGTTGCCCATAGAGGTTGGGTCTTCTTGCCTTAAGGACACTTTCTGTTCTGAGTCACTTCTTAGCATGTATCCCTGACTTCATGCCCACTACTGAGACTTGGGGGAGCTTGGGATGAGCATCCATCATGAGAATACTTTCCAGAAGACAGAAGGTGAATGCAATTTTAGCATTTAAGGTTTTATCAAGGCAAACCCATGAAAGTTAACATCAAACATTCAGTCAACATCTACAGCGCTAGTCTTTTGTTGCTTAACCACACCTCAAGCTCAGATGGAAGTACAAAAACATCACAATACAAAGTGGAACATGATTAGAAAGTTCACAACTGCACCATGCTCAGAAAAATTTTGCTCAGTTTGACTGGAATCTAGAAGAAAGTGCAAGTGTTTCTGATTGGAGGTGACAGGCAGGATTTCTCAGAGAAAGTTCTTTCACTAGGCTCAAAGGAGAGGTGAGATTTCAATACATCAGGGGAATGACCTAGTTCAGAATTGGGGTTGAAATAATCTTACCAAATCAATTAAAAGTATATTCTAGATCAGTGACTCTAAACCTTGCCTTTACAGTGCAATCATCCAGAACTTAAAAAAACAAAAACAAAAACAAAAAACAGCCACTCCAGAGAGTCTAATTTACCACGCTGGGTTGTGTGTATCCAGGTACTAAATGATAGCATCCCTCATATGCTCAGGTGAGGTCCATTCCCAAGTGCTGATTTAGAAATGGACAGGACCTTAGGGCAGGGATAGGGGTAGAAAGTTTTCCACACTATGGGATTCATTTTGTTTGGGGGTTACAATTAATATCTGGGATTTACTCCAAAAGCCCATGCATTCAAGGCTTAGTCCCTAGCTTGGTGCTAGTCAAAGGTGGTAGAACCTTTAAGAAGTGGGCCTAGATGAAAGTCTTCCTGTCATTGGGGGTGTGTCCTCACAGTGGATTTCAAGTCCCTGTTCTTCTTCTTCCTCTTTCACACCCAGACGTGAGGTAAATGGGCCTCCTCACCACTTGCTCCGCCATTTTGAACTGTGCTGCCACAGCACAAGGCAATGGGGCCAATCAGTTATGGATGGAAACCTCCAAAACTGTGAGCCAGAATCAGCCTTCCTGCCTTTTAATTTGGCACATCTCAGATATTTTTTGATAGTAGTGAGAAGCTGACAAACACAGGAATTACAATTTGCTAACTTAATAGTACTTTGCCCCACATTATTTTTTTGATCTGAATACCTTGATTTGGTTTCATTTATAATAAGTGCAAGATTCACCAGATATGGCATATTTCATTAGTAAATAAGAGATAAATTGGTGTTAAATATTTAAATTATATAAAAATTATTTGGCATTTTATTATCTATATTGTATATCATTTAAAATTTAAGATACATATATTTACATATTATACATATATTTGCTAACATTAGTTCTAATGTTCTTCCCGCACCAAAAGGTAGGTAATCAAACTAACCTAAAAAACATTAAACTCATCGAAGTGAATAAACAAGTTTAATTTCTACACACATAGTTTTAACAATTTTCAGCTTTCGTAAATCAGGAGAAAATGTCTGGAGCTCAGTGATCCAATTCACACTGTGACTTACCTTTGTAATTGTCTGAGGGCTCACCAGCTGGCAATGCAAAATAATACTGGGTATCTCTCCCGTGGTACAGGGTGTGTTTGGAGGTGTTTCCTATCTGGTAACTAAATTCATAATGAAAGTCCTGTGGGAAGGAAAAAAATAGGATAGCTTCATTTGAATGGCATCATCTATAAATACACATCTGCAACCTTCACTGCACCCAAGGACATATTCTGCAGCCAGAAACAGGATGAATAAAAGCCAATCATGGTCCCCTACTGTGCAACACATGTGCAGAGCTCTCCTGGTTTCCAGTTGCACGACTCTGCCCTACAGAGCTCTCCTCCAAAGGATCAAAAACAGGAATGAAACAATTTTCCTCACTCATGGTCTGCTGACTCTCCAGCCAGAAGCTCCTGTCAGTCATGAATCAGACTGACAAGGGTTCCTCAAGGTGAAGAGGACCCTGCTGCACCCTGCAGTGGCTAGGCACAATGCAGACACGAGTGACAGCAGAGAAGGGAGGGGGGACACACACTATTAGGAGCGGAGGTCTTTGTGACTAGGCTCTGAGGGAAGACCTGGGCCTGGTCTCTCCTGAGGACACTCCTTAAGGCCTCTTGAGAAGTGACATAGGCAGGACAAAGGGCAGAGGCAGGCAGTGTCCACAGCAAGAGAACAGGGAGGATGGTGCCAAGATTGCAATGTTGTAGGCTACTACACTGCCTGCCACCCAATCTCAGGAGCAAGTATTGTCCCTTCACACACACCTTCTCTAATCAGCACAAAACCATCTACAGAAAGAAAGAAAGAGAGAAAAGAGATGAAAGGAAAGGAAAGGAAAAGAAAAGAAAAGAAAAAAGAAAAGAAAAGAAAAGAGAAAAGAAAAAGAATATCTATAGTGACCTTCTCCATTGCCCAAATCAGGAGAGTAAGGTGAAGTCCAAATTAGAGACATGCCTTGGGGTCAGGATCAGACTCCTCTGAGTTACCCACTATCTGCTTGTGTACACAGCATTAATGGAGACCCCTGCTCTGACCATATGGTAAAGGCCCTGAGTGCCCCACTTTGGTTCCTATTGAGAAGATCTGTCTCTCCTTCAAAACTGGAGGCCATTCTGACCTCCTTTCCTTAGGGAGAGGGAAGGTCCATTCATGTTTGAGCAACTTTCCAACATTTGGTTGCAGACCCAAGTCCTTCACAGATGGGAAGGAGAGGGCTTAGTTCCTATTGCATGCCTGTCAGGCTCACTGTAACTTCCAAAAGCTGCTGCTACCTTTGGTCTCAGCACAGAAAAGGGGCTGCCACCTACCAGTTTTCCTGACATGCAGAACACACTGAAGATGGTGTGGGCTTCCAGACCATGGTGGGGCTGCACATGACAGGCCATGTCCTGTGGAGCTGGGTTGACTGTCAGGTACAGTTGAGCTTTGCCTAGTAAGTTGTGCTTTGAAGCTAAGAGAAAAATGGGATTGAGTTTTGAGCCAGGATGGAGAACAACAATAAAAGAAGTTTGCATAGCACTTAAATCACTAGGAGCAGTGATTCTCAAAGTGGGTTCCTAGACCAGCAGCATCTGCATTATCTGAGAATTGGTCAGAGAGGCAGATTCTTGAATCTCACCTCAGACCTGCTGAATCAAAGACTGAGATGCAACAGTCTATATTTCAACAGCCTTTCAGGGGTTTCTGACATGAGTTGGAGTTTGAGAACACTGCCTTAAAGCATGTATTCATAAAAGAAGTATTCACTGGGTGCTTATTAGGTGGGGAAGGCACATTCCCAGACCCTGGGCAATGATAGTGGATGAGACAGACCAATTCCCTACCCAGAAACCACACAACACCCACCAATACAGACCAAAGCCTGAGGGGAGTAGACTCTGACAGATAGGTTACCCCTGTCTGTTCATTCAAACCTATTCCATTCTTCTGGATTCTTTTAAAGCCTCAGTCATGTACACATATAAGGACAGCTCAAATGAATTTATAAAATTGATGTAATTTTAGATTTTAATTTTATTAACTGCATTAACATCATTAGAATTTTCCAAGTCACCATACAATGCCCCAAATTGCTGATATATATAGCTGGATAAGATCTTTAAAGTAGTTATACCCCAATATACATAATTATTAGTTCCCAATGATTAAACATTTTATTTTCCACATTCTGCTATTATTAGTCACTCTATAAAGACTATCCTCATACATAAACTTTTTAATCTTTCAATATATTTTTCTTGATATGAATTATAGGATGGACATTTGCATGCCAAACTATTTAAAATCTTGATGCTAATGATCATCATCAAGCATCACAGTAGGGAACTGGAGCCTGTGCTATATACTAAGTGCTAGGTTGACACTGGTCATGTTATGTTAGTTAAGTCAGCTCCTTCAGCACAGGTAAAATCCAAGAGAAAGGAGTGACTAATTCCACCTGGCTGACTAGGAAAATCTCCAGGAAAGAAGATGCACTTGAGCAAGTAGCCCTGGGGTACAAGTTGTATACTGGGTTAGGAAAAAGACCTGGGGATAAGAACAGACATCTCAGCTGAAATAACCTTGGGAAGTGGCCCGACATGCTGGCAAGAGCACAGCAGGTGAGGGAAGCTGTCAGGGAGAGTGTAGGGCAGAGGAAAAGGAAACTAGGCAGGACACCTGGGCCCCAGGTCCCTGCTCCCTGCTGTCCAAGGGCACTGAATCAGACCCTGGGGCCCATGGACAAGCTTGGGGTGAGAATAGAGGTCCCCCTACAATGATAATGTTCGTGGCCCATCTAAAATAATGGCCATTAGCTTGTCACACGGACAAATTTCTGAAAAGAAAGGTGCCCAGTAGGGGTGGGGGTGTTAAACAAAAGCAGGCATTGTCCCTTTTCAGGCACAGCAGGGACTTGGCTTAGTTTTGGCAGTCAGGGGTGCACAGTGGCAGCAAGAATCCAGAAGACCTGTGGAGATCTTAGAGAACCCCATCTACCAAGTTTCAGAAGAAAACAAACCTCACGTTTCTTCCTTGGGTGATGTGAGAATTAATGCATGATTCAAGATTGTAAATGCATTGTGGGTTTTGATAAATGCAAAAATGTAGATGTTGAACCAAACCTGTTTTTGGATAAATATTGTGGAATCCTCTGTGTTTGTTAAATGGAACTAGAAACTTATAGAAGCAGGGAGGAGGAAAATATCTAGAAGTTACCTGCAAGGATGATCTCAGAATGAATCATAGATAAGTAGGAAGGGATGTTGGGCACTGGGAAGGATATGCATGTGAGTGAATTCAAACCCAGGCTGACCACAGAACAATGGCAGTACTACCTGGTAGGGGTTTAAATATATACAGAAAGAGTCAACTTATCCAGTTGTCTAGCATAAATAAAATATACACATAATTTTCAAAAATCAGTTGAGGAGTTAGGGTACATCTGTAATCCCAGATACTTGGGAGGCTAAGGCAGGAGGATCATAAGTTCAAAGTCAACCTGGGCAACTTAGTGAGACCTGTTTCAAAAAAAAATAAAAAGGACTGGGGAAGTAGCTCAGTGGTAGAATGCTTGCTTGCCAAGAAGGGGTGAGTCCGTGACTCAATTTCCAACATGGGGAAAAAAATGACAACTGTTCATCCTTTACCCTGTGTTAAACATGTGCCTGATTCCTCAGGGAGGAGTAAGTCACAGAAGCACAACCATTTCCTGCTTCTGTTCTCTAACATAAGGGAGCAGGGAGAGCTGGCAGCAGGAGAGAAGGAGAGTCAGGACCCTCGTGCAAACTTCTACAGATATGACAAGTGATTGTCATTTCCAAGAAAAGATGCACATACAACCAAAACACTTATGGTTCCCCCACACCAAATCCAACTGGTAGCATAACATACCCAGAGATGCTTGTAGGACGTATGTCTCTCCACTGCTCAATGAGTATGGTTTTATTGTCACAACTGGTTCTGTGATACCTGCAGAAGAAGAAGTGGCCACAAGGAAGCAAAGGTCAGTGGTCTGAGGGACAGGGGTCAGGCATAGCCCTGGCAGCAAGTTCTGCCATTGCTCCAGGGATGAAGGTAAAATAGGTCCTGGTTACACAATCAGAACCTACTTGGAAATGCCACTAAATTGTTGATTACTACCTTCTCTAAAGAGATGAAATCCCATCTCCAGGCCTCTCCTGCCCAGGAGAGGCAACACAGAAGTTGGACCTGTCATCTTGGCTCAGAAATGGCACTGATTTCCCAAGCAACAAGAGAGGGCTGGTGAGAATTTATTTTAGGTGTTTACAATAGATTCAGTTTTCAATTTTGCTATTGTATGAAATTATAAAGTATGATTAAGGAATTTCTAAGCAATTCTTAAATCTTTGTGGAATGTTGGTTATGAGAAATTCTCAGTCTGGGTGTAACTGCTGCCCTATTGTCCTGGTTTGTTCCTCAGCATGGACAGGTTAACCCCACACCACATACCTTTGAATCAAGAGAGACCTAGAAGACAAGGTTGATGACAAAATCAGGGACAGTTTTTAAACTTCTTAATTTTACAATGGTACTTCCCATAATGTTTCAGGAAACATTAAGGAAAGAGTAAGGGAGAAATCACTGAAGAATGACATGAGATTCAGAGCTTATGGTGTGGCCTAATGACACCCTAGGAAAGGCAGTGACTCAACAGATAGGGTAAAATCAGCATGCCTATGCTGGGGAAAATTGGACAAAACCCCAACTGCTGTGCAGGGGCAGCTTCATTTTGATCCATCTATGTCAATGATTCACCCAGTGGTTCATCTACCCTATGAAAAGGCATAAGGGTATGTAGACACCAAGGCGTTTGGGTACATGCAGATGTGCATTCCCCTGTCCATCTGCAGATGGGGGCTCCAGGTGTACAGTAGAAAGTTGCTCTAGCCTGGGTAAAGGAGCCTTGGGCTGTGGAAAAACATAAGTAGAAGAGGTAGGACAGCTCCAAGTACTTGTCTACTAAAATGAAAGTTTTAGAAGACCATTGAGGGCTGCTATCCAGACTCTTCTGAAGCAGCTGGAAATTCCAGGACACAAAGAGTACACTCATACCTGATGAGGTGTAGCCTTGGAAAGAAGCCCTGCTGATCTGGGCCTTGGGCCAGTCAATCATGAGAGCAGGCTCCGCTCTGCCAGCCAGGAGGAAGGGGCCCACCAGGTTGTCCCCCTCACCAGGGCTTTCCTCCTCTGTGCTCATGCTTAGTCCTGATCCTGGGAGGCCTGTGTTGTTCCCTAAGAACATCAACAAAGGCCATGGATGTTATGCTTCATGCATATATGAATATAGAACAATGAATCCCACTTTTATGTAAAATTATACACCAAGTAAAATAAACAAATAAATAGAGGTTAGTTCAATGGTGTAAAGGAAGGGGATCAGGGGAGGAAGGAGGGGAGGGAAAGTAGAAATACTATGGAATTAAATGGAACAAGTTATGTTATATGCAGGTATGACTAGGTCACAATGAACCACACTATTATGTATAATTATAATGCACTAATAAAGATATAAAAAAAGTCATGATCTCCTTAAAGCATGAACAATTCAGAGTTGATGTTAGTAACTATTTTTATGATTGTTGGATATCACATGTTTATAATAATGTCTTCAGCAACAAAACATATTCAAGTAATGCCTTTTGTTATCATGTTATTAGTGACCCCCACACATGTTCCTTTCTTCCTTTATTTATTCAACAAATACTTATTATGGTCTACCAGGTCCAGGTCTAAGAACTGGAGATGGTATGAACCATACCAAGGGAGTCCTTGTAACCTGGAATTTTATAACAAAAAAGTCAGAAAAATAAGAAAGTAAGTATATAGGTAATGCAAATGAGCTAATGGTAAGTGTGATAAAGAAAAATAAAGCACAATTTGCAGAAAAAGAGAGCGCAAGGAGTGGGAAGATGGGTGGGGAGTGCCTCTCTAGAGTGGCTTCAGAACACAGGATGGAAGATGCTCTTTGAAGATCTGGAGAAGGAAGTTTTCATACTGAGTAAAAGCCACACTGTTGTGGTGTGGTTTATTAAACACCATGGGGAGTGTCTTCTGAGGGCAGTCAGAGGGAATGAGTAAGGTGGAATTGTGGCCCAAGAGGCTGGAATCCTGCTAGGGGACGCAGCACAGCCTCTGTCCTGCATGTGGTGGGAAGCCATTGGAAGGACTGTCTGGAGGTGACCATGTGACTTGTGGTGGGAAATGAACTCTGGCTGTCATGCAGTGAAGTGACCCAGGAAGCAGGAACAGGAGCAGAGCAACACCAGACCACGCGCTCACTCATCCAGCCATTCACTCCAGAAATAAATCACTCGCTCACTATCCATCATCTGTTCAGTCGACAAATAAATCGCCCACCTACTCATTTGACAGATAAATCATTTTTGAATCTTCTACCTGCTCATTAGACAGATTAATCACTTGTTCACCCATCACCCATTTATTCCCCTGACAGATAAATCATCCACTAATGGGTCATTCATTCATTTGATAGATAAATAAATCATTCTCTGGTCATCTATTCATTGGATAATGTCCTTACTGGATGCTAATGTGTGGGGCACTGTGATAGCTCTTGGGACACTAGTGTAAGCTAGTCACGGAAGCTTTCTCTGAAGATCTCAAGGTAGAAGAGACTGACAAAGAGATGATTAGGCCAGTGCCATCTGCGTTAAACAAGTAGGAGAAAATACACTGGGTTGGTAGGGGTGTCATCACAAGACTGAGAGATGCTTTAGAGACTGGGAAATAGAGCAGACTGCAGGGAGGATGCTTGGCAAGTAGGCAACTTGGTAAGAGTGTCAGGGAAGCACTTCAGGCAGAGGACCCCTATGACAGGGCCGGGGAGAGCTGGAACACTCACTATTCGGCCTGAGGCCACTGTGGGATTTTTGGAGCATAGGGAACAAGATGTGTGGAAATAGGTAAGCTGGAAGCAAAGCTTTAGGCTAGTTTAAACTTTCCTTTTGACTCTGGGAGTTCCAAATGGCCTTGATATAAGGGAGGCATATGAATGTAGATTTCAGAGAAGGGCATGGAGAAGAGATGGAGAGCAGTGAGCCAGGATGCTGGGCTCACACGCAACAATAGCAGAAGCACAGTTACCTCGCTGTCTTCCTATAGATGGCTCTGCTTCTTGGATATCACTGTAATAGGCTTCAAAATCTATGACACAAAATTACAATATTTCATTTAAAACCACAATTAACAAGTGATGGGTGTGAACCCAGCACTCTCTGATTCAAGGGTAATGTGCATGTGACTTCAAACCTGACCCACCAGATGCGCCCTTCCCAATGTAACTCTGGTACCCAAATAAGGGGGAAAAATGTGCAGAGATGGAGGCACTTACCATCGAGGGCAGGTGAGGAGCTGGGTGGAGGCCAGCTTCTCTCAGGAGGGCTCACAGTTGGGGCTCCCTCATCAAAGGACCCTAGCTTTGGGACCAGTGGCCCATCCTCAGAAGGATCCTCCAGGGCTGTGGTGTCACCAGCAGCAGGAATCTGGTGGCCACCCACTGTGGACTCTGCAGAGGTGCTCCCAGTGACTAAAAGAGGAAGCCGGCCAGAGACTGTGGGTAAAGACTCCCGTGAGAACGACGTGGGTGATCCACTGGGTCCTGTCACAGTTTGCTCAGTGGCTAGGAGATTTGACTCTGATGACTTCAAAGTGGCCTCGAGTGCTGAGGCGCCCAGCAGTCCCACAGTGCTACAAAAGGGAACTTAAACATGCATGTGACAGTGTTAAAATCCTGGAAAATATGAAAAATAAAGTTTTTAAAAGCCTACAGGTTTTATAAGACTGCTCTGTTTTAAACAAGTCTGATATAAATTCAAAACCCACACTTGAGAGATAAACCCATGGAGATGGTTTTCATCAGATACCTGGAGGCCAACACTGTAGCGAACAGGTAGGTAGAAAAAGGGATTCACAACCATTCCACCTGGAATTTGCTCTCCCCAGGATCCACAGACACCTGGAAGAGGAGACTGCCTGATTCTATGTGCCTCATGTATTATAGAAACAGTTTGGGGAATATGCAATTTCTCTTGATCCTCACTCCCTTACCTGACAGTAAGGACCTAACATAACAATTCTAAAAATCATTGTTTGAATTTATGATGAAGAATAAAGAGCAAAGATAAAATAGCCATGGGCATATAAACGACCTGTCAATGAAGCTGTTGCTTTGGAATATGGGGGAGCCAGGACTTTGTGATGCATCCATCTAGGGCAATGTTCCCTTTCCTGGAAGTTTAACCTCTGGATACCCTCTGGCTTTGATTCCAGAAAATTCTGTGTACCCAAAAGAATTCAGGAATACCTCTCCTGCAATGCAGGGTGTGATTGCACTCAGTGTCTTCATGTCCCCTTAGCCAGGGAGGCCAGCTGTACTCAGGCCTCTACATACAGAAACTTTGTATCGCCCCATTGAACAGATTGTTTTTAAATGGCAGAAGGCCAGTAGGGGCTTGGCAGGAGCTGTACTGAAGGAGCTAGCTGCCAACTCAGAAACAAAGCTGCTCTGTATGCCATGGGAACTGTCTCCCTGATCATAGTCATCACCATGGGGAACGCAGTCTCCATTCTGGCTCACACCTAAGTGTCCCACCGAAACTGTGAGCCAAGTAGCCCAACACCCAGCATACACTTGCACATTTTTTATTTGGTCTTATCACCACTCAGTGAAGTAGTATGAGAAAGGACTTAAAATGTGGCAAGAATGACATCATAAAATTCTTCAATCCTGGTGCATGAGACCATATAGTTCCCTAGGTCATTCTGACCCAGCACAGCAGGTGTCTACAGATTTCCCGACACTACAACAAAAATAAATAACCCAGGTAAAAGCTCTTCGTTGTTTACTGCAATTCCTACCTGGAACATATGACATCAGTGACTGACTGCTCCACATACTTTCTTGTCAATGAATGCAATTGTAATTTCCTTTTTCTATTTTTTTCTCTTGTCAGTGAATACAATTGCAATTTCCTTCTTCTTTTCTTTTTTAACCTATAAAACCAGTCCCTTGGATACCATTTTGGGAGCTCTTACTCTTGGAAACTAAAATTGTGTTCTCTAGCTTGGTGGTCATCCTCATTCTGGCTTGAATAAAAGCTTTGTTCCTGTACTTAGTGTGCCTCCACTTGCCTTTTGGGTTGACAAGAGGGCACCCATCTTTCACTGAATCCTAGGAGGTTAGAGTCACCAGCTGACAGGAGAGAGGCTCAGAACCAGCCCTGATCATGCAGCTGCCCAGTATACTGTGAAGGACTGTGTAGAAACATCAGATTCAGTTTCTCCTACTATATTCTCACAACACAGGTCACTTCAGTGATCCTAAAAGGTGTGACTTCTCCCCACTAACAAGAAAGCAAGTAGTTCTGCAGAGGACGTCCACTGTATCCTTCAATTCAGTTCAATTCTCACTAGCTACCTGGAGGTAACATCAGAGGTTGAGCCTCAGGACTGTGCCTCTTTTGCATGCCAACTGCAAGCCTCTAGAGGTTTCACCTGTGCTTCTGACTGATCAGCTAAAAACCAGGAGTACCTATGACAACCTCATTACACAACCATGATTGATTAAATCATTAGCCATTGGTGACCAACTGGGGCTTGAAACTCCCAACCCTGCCCATCCCAACTCTCATCCTGAAGCTACCTGGGAGCTGCCACTCATCAGTCACCTCATTAGCATACAAAAGACACTACTACTTTGAAGAATCTAAGGATTTTCTGAGTTATACGCCATGGATGTAGACCGAATATATACTTCACAATATGGTAGGGACACAGACCTCTGAACAGTGAGTCACATCATGCATCCTTTTAACTCACTGTGGCTTTAAACCAATAAAACTGGTTCAGTGAATGCTGGGCACAGCCTTCCATTACTTCCATGGGGTGGTTGAGTAGCAGTTGATTGCTTCCTCTCTTTTGGAGGTGAAAACAAGAAGTGCTGGGGAAGCAGATGCCATCAACAGGGCAAATCAGACATACTGGGTCAGACCAAACTTCTGGCACACTCAAGACAACCCTGAGCTATCTCCTCAATCAGCAAAATAAAGCAAACATTTCACCTCTGATCCTGTTCTTTTCTGTTGCATTGACTAAGAAAAGATCCCAGGAATAAGAGAGATTCTGTATTTCTCCACAGTCTTCACACACAGCTTGGAGAGACAATTCTTCATTCCAATTGACATAGATGTCTTTAAAGTTGACCCAGGAGATGTGGACGAATCTGGAATATACAAATCAGTTGGACATTGTAGGAAAATGTGTGGCCCTTTGCTGCATTCATTCATGCTGGGCATGTCTCAATTGCCCACATGGTCTCTGCATCACAGGAACTCAAGCACATATGATGGAGCTCATGCCATGTGACTAGCTGCTCCCCACTGGACACTTGATTTGATCTAACAGACCAGCAAGCACACTATAACCTGGCTCAGTTCAGAGAGGTTATGTGACTCTTTTGAGACCCCTGGCCTTCAGCCTGGGCTCTGGCCAAGCTCTCCACACAGAGTAGTCAATGCCAAAATCATCTCCTCAGCTCCTCAGCTCAGGCCTACAAAACTACCCTCATGTAGACCCTCCAAATCATCCACCTTTGTGATTCTCACCCAGTCTCAGAAGCTCTCAGAGAAAGTAGTTGGATCTGCCTTGGCTTTGCCTCCTCTTTGTGCAGGGCCATCAGGCCCAAAATGCCTGCCTTGGAACTCAGAGGGTTTGCCTCCCTCTGGCATCATCCCCAAGAACTGGGACAGTCTCCCATCTTGGAAGCATATTCTAAAACAAAAGGAACTCCCTGAGTTCCCACCCAAAGACCCACTGTCATGGCATACTTAGCCTATCCTGGAGGTCAGTCCCTAGCCCCTTGTGGACCAGTGTCTTCCTCCTCTTTAGCAGCATGATCCCACATGACCAAACTTCAAACTCCCCTCCATATGCATGCATTACTTTCCTGGTTACCAGCACCAGCTGTAACTATTCAAATGAGCTCAACTCCAAAGCACATACCTGAAGGCCAAAACAGGACTGATGGAAAGGAACACCTGGGCCTTGGAAGAGTTCCTGCCACCATTGGAGACCATCAATGTCACCAGAAACTGGTCACAGCATTTGCTGAGCCATTTTGCGTTGAAGGAAATGGTGGGACCTCCAGTGTCCAGTTGGTGTGGAGTGGAGTTGTCAAAGCAGGGCCGCCCAGGTGAGCTGGCAGCAGTGCATGTCCAGTGATATCTGTTGGACAGGCAGTCAGAGTACCAGTGCATGTCAAGGGGACATGTGGGTGGGGAAGAGATGATGTCCCCTTGTTCTTTTGCACCAGTGAGATATCAATCATTGGATTCTCAGACTAGTTCCTCCTGCTCACTGATGTGAAGCCCCAACTCCATCTCTGGGAACCCTCACTTTCCATCCCAGTCTGATAGCTGTTCCCACCCTTCCTGCACACAGTGACCTCCTCTGTTCACACCTCTGCTGTCTCCCCAGTAACATAGCATGCTCCCCTCAAGCAGTCTGCCAACACTGCATCTCATCCTTGTGACAATTTCACGTGACAGACAGGAATGCCACACTGACCCAAATTTAGAAAGAAAATGCATTTCCATAGACCTCAGAGAGCTGCCCTATTTCAGAACTGCTAAAAGGTAGAATAGGCAGATGGGTGACTCCAGATGTCTCTGCTCCAACCTCACTACCTTTCTGAAATATAATTGTCATATTCAGCAAGACAAAATGTGTTTGCTTCATCAAGGTCAAGCAAGCAGACAGCAACTTCCCCAACTCAGAGGGACAGCTAAACAAGCAGTTTGACAGGGAAGAAATGCTGGCATGGAAGTGTGTAGCTCAAGGGTCCTGGACCAATCCCACCTTAGAGCCTTTTCTGTAGGTGGTACTTAAGTCTGAGCCATCAATGTGGTTTAAAGGTGGTTCTCCCTGCCTGGTGTGCAGGTATCACATTCTAGACCTCTGTTTCCAAACCACAGGAGGTGGCATTGTGACAACCCTTTAGCCACCCCATAAGACAGCAGCATCCTCTGGCTTTAGTGGGAGGGTCCAGTTTACATGCTGGGAAGAGCAACTGTACCTGGGATCAGCTGGGATATTCTGCACTCCCTGGAAGCAAATTCAGCACTTTTCAGCAGCCATGCACTGAACACTTGTGTTCAGGCATGAACCTGGGTGCTAAGAGGTGCAATGATGAACAAGACCCAGTTGGTCTCTCAGGTCCAGGGTAGAGGGAGCTATGAGCACTTTGTCTCTTTGCCTGGAGCATTTGCACAGAAGCTCAGTGGGATATTTGAGAGGCTAGGGGAGTTGGGGGAGTGAGGGTGGGGGTGGGGGATGGTAACCTCTTTCCTCTCCTGGATTTAAAAACACCAAATCCCACACCTATAGTACAGCAAACGTGGGTGTCAGGGGTTAAGAACACAAGTTATTCTTCTAATATTCATAAATATTCACTGAGTAGGTACTGTGTGCTAGGCACAAGGGATATATCAAGGGAGAGCCTTGCCCTCCTGGAGCTCATACTCAATGAAGGATGGATAGTGCACAGTGGCCATATAAGTGAAACAATAATGAACAAGGATTCATCATTTTAAATGGGTCTCAGAGTGGGCCTCATTGGGAAAGGGATGCTTGAGCATTCATCGTATCAAAGGAAGGAGGTGGTGGCAGACATCACCACTGAGGGAAGAGCTACAAAAGGAACCTGATTGACAGGAGCCATGGGAAAATTGCACTGGCAAAGAGTGAGCGGTGGAAGAGTGGGGGCAGTTGCAGCTGGAGCTGACAGGGCATGTTGGCCTCAGCTGAGGATGTTGGTTTCTACTTGGAGTGAAAAGAAAGTTCTGAAAGATCAGAATAGTGAAGTGAGAGAAGTGAGAATGCCTGACTTGTTCTAGAAGAATCCATCTCCTGCCTTGGGGAATTGGCTGCAGGGGGACAATGGAGACATGGAGGTCTCTAAGGAGATGCTGTCATGCAGATGAACTGAGGCTCTGGAGGTTCAGCACAGTGAAGCAGGGAAGATATGTGGAGCTGGTGTTTAAGGTAAGGCTGACAAGATTTCTTGACAGATGAAACATGAAGTGTGTGAGAGAGAGAAGTCAGAGAAACTGCTGAGGGTTTTGGCCTAAGTGACTGGAAGAATCATTCCTCCAGTGGAGATCAGGAAGGCTGAGTGCAAGGAAGTAGGTACTGTGGTTGAGATGTCTCGAGGCACAGGAAAGGGGATGCTGAAGTGGGGCAGGGACACACAGCCCAGAGTGGTCCCAACTGAGGATGCATGTCTGAACCTACTGGGCAGGGATGGGTCCAGGAAGGATGCATGTTGGAGGGTAACTGCACAGGGATCATGGATGGACTCAAGTCAGGAGACCTGGGAGGTCCCCAAGTCAGGCTGCAGATGACTCTGAGGAAAAGGCCTGTGCCTCCAACAGCAAAAGACCCTCACCAGGACATGTAACACGTCTCCCACACAAGGCTCCTCACCATCCAGGGATCTTAATGAAAAGGCAACAATTAGACCTCACTTTCCAAAATCATATTCTAAATACTATCTTAGAAAGCTACTCATGGGGCTGGGGTTGTGGCTCAGTGGAAGAGCACTTGCCTAGCATGTCTGAGGCACTGGGTTCGATTCCTGGCACCACATAAATAAACAAAGGCATTGTGTCCATCTAAGACTAAAAATATTTTTTAAAAAGCTACTCACATTTCTCTCCCCTCTTATCTAAATTACCTTTTAATTTGATTCTAAATAAAACAATTCAGCTTCTGAAAGTGGGTGGACTTTCCTTTCTTAAAATAGTTGTGAGAGAATTCTCAAATGATTTTGTTCAACATGCCTGAGCCAGAATTTGAAGAAGTCAGAGTCTGAGAGCTGTAGAGGTCCTTGGTCTCACCTGAGAGGAGCCCCTGGGTAGTCAGGGTCATAGGACTGGGACCCTCGGAGGACGATGGTGGCCGAGGCAGCCCTGGGGATGAAGAGGTGCGTGCCCTCTGAGATCATGCTGACAGGTGCCCTGCCTTGCACCTCCACGCCCACACAGTAGTTGCTGTGCACCATGCTGCCCTGGATCTGAACCTGTAGGGTCAACAACAGGGGGGCATCATGCAGGGTCAAGAGCAGGTGCTCACTGGACCTACACACACAATACTAGAAAGGGAACAGGAGTGTGTATATATGCATCCTTGGCTCCAAGTAAACCAATCACTATTGTCAAAATAAACCACATACTGTGCACCCACTGGAGACATGGCTGAAGTTGAGAGTATGAGTATTTTCCTATCAAGTCTGGGTTGATCTGCAAAGTTGTCTGGGCTGGTGAACACAGAACCTCAAATAGCAATATTCTATGTGTGCATGTTTGTGACAGTTCTCAAACCTCCTTTGTCAACAGTAAAATTTTCCATGGTCTTGGCATTTTTCTGACTTTCGTCCAAACATATATTGGACTTTAGGAAGGGTAAATGAAATTTCAGACAAAAGCTCTTTTGTTTTTTTCCAGTATTTTTGTTTTTTGAGATTAAACCCAGGGATGCTTTACCACTGAGTTATATCCCCAGCCATTTTTATTTTTTATTTTAAAACAGGGTCTTGCTAAGTTGCTTAGGGACTCACCAAGTGGCTGAGGCTGGCTTTGAACTTGGATTCTCCTGCCTCAACCTCCCCAGCCACTGGAATTACAGGTATGTGCCACCATACCTGACTCAGACAAATATCTTAAATTTGGGAAGCAGGGAACATTTATAAATAAGGCATTCAAAATGTTCTTTTAAAAATTTGATGGACCAGTGGTATTCTACATCATATATAACCGGAAGAAAGAGAAATTGTACTCCATGACATATGATATATCACAGTGCATTCTACTGTCATGTATAACTAATTAAAAAAATAATTTTTAAAAATTGATGGACAGTTGTGTGCAGTATTTGAAAAGATACAGTCTAACACTTGCTGCACTTTTCCCTGGGCTTGGGCTCAGCCATTCTGGATTTTCCTCCTACAGATGACACACAGTTCCCTGCTGGTCAGGCTCCTGAGTAGCATCAGAGATGACATAATGATGGCATGATCAAAACTCTCATTTAGGCTGTGGATATAGCTCAGTTGTTAGAGTGCTTGCCTCACAAGCACAAGGCCATGGGTTCAATCCCCAGCACTGCAAACAACAACAACAACAACAACAACAACAACAAAACTCTCACTTACAGTCCAACCTGTGCTTGCTCAGCTCCTCCAGCACCTAGGAAGCCCTGAGAAGGTTCCGAGCCTATGAGCTCAATTTGGGAAGTACAGGAAAGTGCAGAAGTGGGAGGAGCTCAGAAACTGAGGGTCTGACCATAAACATAACACATAGGTGAGAGCAGAGATGGAAAAGCACTTGCTCAGAAGGCAGAGGCAGGGCAGGAGCTGCTAGAGGGTAAGACATAGCTAAGGAGCAATAGTACCAACAGATGCTGATGGCAGAGCATGGGCACTTGGGCCCAGCGGTCTGACCCCTCATGTGGCCAGTGGGGTGCATGTGAACCAGCTGATTAAAGCCTAGGACTGGATGAGCAAGACCTCAAGACCTGCCTTATTAGCTATTTCACCCCATCTCCCTTGCTGTACCCCCACTCTCATGAAACTGGTGGATGAAAGGGGAATCCCTTGGCCACACTACCAACTGCTTTCCTCCTGATTTCCTAGTCACAAACAGCCCTAAATAATGGTGATGGCACTGGTACTTATGGTCTGCAAAGCTGAGTGAACACCAACATGAGGTATCTCCTGGAGGCTGACCACAGCCTGTCCAGGGAGCATCTTCCCACCTACTCACACCTCCACTGAGGCACTAGGACTTGAGGGTTGCCAGAGGACAGCTCTCACAGTGACCTCATGAGACTTTGCCTCTGGACCACTTCAGGTTAGCCTCAATCTACCACCAAGAATCTGCTTCCACCAAGGACAGTGTCTAAGATACCCTGTGTTTAGCCACAGGCATGGAAAAATCCACCTGTTCTTGTCAACGTAATGGTGAGCAGTGCAGATTACAAATTGAGATAAACCAACACAGAACACAGCTTAGATCAGGAGCACATACCATTTTCTAGACTATACCTAATAAAACATGTCCACTATTTGAAAATTAAGCTTAAGAGAAAGAAATAACATGACTCCCCATGGTGCTTGTTGTATTGTATTTGCTATTTCTATACCAAGCACCTTGCCTCCTTTTTGAGTCTCTTTCCTCCCTTTGTTCCCTGAAGATGTGGCTTTCTGGCATAGCTCTCTCCTTTAGCACTCCTTTCCAGGTGGGGCTGTGCTCCCTGTCCCCTGCTGACTCTTCTCTGGCTAGATGGCCCCACCCAGTTCCACCTGAGCTAACACCCACTGCCAATTCTGCTGCCTTGACCACATGGCACCTGAACACCCTCCAGAAACATCAAGCTCAACCTCTTAACATTGAAGTCACAACCCACCCCAGGCCTTGGTCACCTTCAGAAGACCCAACTGAAGCCTGTTTTCAGCCTGTTTCCTACCACTCTCCCTACAAGCCCCACCGGCTTCAGCAAGATCAGCTCCCTCCCCATGCATGTGACCACAATTGCTGATGCTGGTCAACAAAGATGTAGCTGAGGGCTCAGGGACACTCCTCCCTCGGTCTCGCATCACTGTTTAGACATAATTCACATCTTCTATAGCTTGTTGGGCTCCATCTACCTCCCACAATACATCATGTGGCCAAGTAAACAAGACCTTATTTCTCTCCGCATCCCTTCCCGGCACACAACAGGATACAATAGGCACTGTTTCCATCACTCTCCTCCACTCACCTGGTCTCACAGATTCTCTTTGAATATTCCCCTGAATTCTTACAATTAGTAACTGTGGCAAATCAACTGATCCTGCCTCTTTATTCCACTGCCACTATCTGTTTCAGACTCTAAGTACTTCTTGACTTCACTATTAATACATTCACCCAGAAGCCCATCCTTCAATCAGTTTCCAACTCTCTCCCAGTTATTATTTCCAGGGAGGAGTGTCCATCATGCTCAGAAACATTGATTTTTCCTATTCTTCCATCTAACAGTGTGGTCTGTGGCCCTCTGTCACTCAGTCAATGGTTGTAGGTCTGGTCTCACTGAGATAAGCACAGGATCCAGAGGAAGCACGTGAGGGCTCTGCTCATGACATCCAGTACAGATCCAGGGGGTCCCTTCCTTGATCAATTGAGGCTAGTTTGTGTGTTGAGGGACCCTGTGGTGAGCTGCCTGTGGCCTGAGCTGGGACCAAGGCTCAGTAGGGCCATGTACCCACAGAATGAAAGAACACCATTCTGCCACTGTGGAGATTTGAGGGCTCCTTGTCTGGTCTCAAGGAGCCTGGCCTTCCCACCTAACTACAGTCTGGCAAAACGTCCCTCCAGGGATTGCTCACTGTGCCTGGCAGGGCTGCTCCCTATACCCCACTTTCTATGCCTATGAACAGACTCTTTTCAGGACCCCTCCTTCATGGAGCCCCCTGAAACAGCAGTGACTTGCTCTTCTCACCCACACATTTTCACCATTTTTCTAGTTCAAAATGCACTGAGTGCTGGCTGAGGGCCAAAGTGCCCAGTGGTCACCGTGGACACTTCTCTCATGGCCCAGCCTACTGGTGGTGGTCCTCCCTCCTTTTCTGGGTGATAAGGTCCTACATGGCAGGATCAATTTTCTTCTGACATCCTGGTAAGCAGGTGCACAGGAAGGTTTAGTTTAAAAAAACTAGAAGTAGTTTTTCATCGATTACTTTAGCATTTGAATATACGTTCCTTTGGGAGAATTAAATGTTTCTACTAAAATCCTACCCACACTCTTAGCAACCCCCATTTGTTGACAGAACAGATTTAGGGTTACGAATGCTGAGCCCTTGCTCCAGGAACAGGGTGGAAAGTGTTGGTTTCAGTGAGCTGACAGTGGCATAGGCAGTGAGCTCACCCTAGCGATGGCAGTGTAGTTCCCGCATGCCAGCGTGTAGCCTGGAAGCACGATGGTTTGTCTGTGGACGTTGACAGCAGCAGGGAGGGGGACGGGGGACCCCTCAGAGTCCATAAAGCTCCAGGTGTAAGAAAGACCTTGGGAAATGTCACAGAGGACAGCAGCTTCAAACATGACTCCCAGCCTCAGGGGCTGAGACCTCCATATCTAAGTATTGACAAGAGAAGACGGCTCAGTACCTGTGCATCATACCTAATGACACAGAAAATTCTAGAAACTCGTCTCACAAATCCCCAATCATTTTGTTTGTATATTGCAGGGTGGGAACCAGGACTGGACTCGAGACAGCACCACAGCAAATACTGCCTCTATTTCACAGATGAAATTAAAAAGTACAAGTAGAAAAACAAGAAGAATAAGTAGTTGTACTTATATACACTCCTATGGGGAAAAAAAGAACTTTTCGAAGCATGAAATTAAGGGGAAAATATAAAAGGAGAAAGTAACTAGAGTTGTTTACTTAAAAATTTTGAACTTCTGAATGTCAAAAATGTAAAATTTAAAAAAAGAACAAAAAAGAAAATTGTTTGCAATATTTATGAGATATTTGTTTTCTCTATTTTTAACTTTGTTGAAATATTCTAAAGTCATTACCAGAAATCATGATATTTAACCTTTAAGCACACATATACACACACACACAAATATATATATATGTATATATACATATGTACATATATACATATAACCTGGATTAACCTAAGGGTGTTTTCGTAGACACAATGCTAGTATCTCACCTTAACAATTAAGAATGAAATTTTTAAAACAATCTAAACCCTAGTTCATAGTCAAATTTTTCTTATTATTTTTAAAACATGTTGCTATGCAACTATTTGGAGATGCACAAAAGTACTTTCATTTAAAAAAAAAAGCAGGGGGAAGTAAAAAAAATGCTTTTCTCATCTGCTAGAATCATGAAGTTTCTTAAACTATGATCTGTTCAGGAAAGCAAGAATAAATGCCGAATTCTTTACCTTAATTATCATATTCAGAATAAGAGACTGGGTCACTGGCTACTTCTAATGGTGAGTAGTGAGCTGTGTATCTGCCTGTTTCATGGGGACAGGGAAGCTTCTCTCTTTAACATCATTGATTTTTTTAAAAACATTAATATTATTCCTTCAACTGTGGACATCTTTTAGATGCTGGAAGTGGCCCCTTTGGGGCCTAGGGACTCTCTTTGGACTGGCTCTGGTGGCCTTCTGATATGATCCCACTCATCTTTGAAAGGGACAGATTTGTTGCACTGTTCTTTCTACTTTTATTCATGCTTAAACATTTCTATAACAAAAAATTTTAATGTAAGTAGCAGTTCGAAAACTATAAAAACATATTTGCTAACATTATTAATAAGCTAAAAATGCCAATGGTCCAGGAGGAATCTTAGTGACTATCCATCTGTAGCCCGTATGCTTGCTGGTTACACTGTCCTTTCCAGGCCACCTTCCTCCCCACCCACCTGCCCCTTCCCTGACCTGTGGGCCTAACCTTATTCCTTACTCCCAACAGATTGTCCCTGAGTGTGGAAAAGTAATCCAGGGTTGGAGACGATGGTCTCTGGGCTGCTGCTGGGTGCAAGGGCTCCCCCAAGAGGATGATTTTCCCCTGAATATTCCATAAAAGGAAAGGTAAAAAGTTTCATATAGAGAATTGAGAAATGGGAATTTAAGAAATATTGGTGATCATTATAAATGGAATTTTACCGCTGGGATTCTTCAAATGGTCTTAGCTATCATTTAAATTACTTCTCAATTATTTTTTGTTGTTTCTACTCTGAATTATCTTGTCATTTGCCATAAAACTGTCCAGCTTCATATGGGCTATAGCAAATTTTAATATTGAGATGCCAATTTTCAACTCATTCACAACAAACATTACAAACATATAATCCTCAAGGAGGTGCGAGCAAGTCTCTAGGCACCAACATGTGGGAGCATGGGAGGATGCCAGAGGGCTGGCCAAGGTCCTTCTGAAGGACCTTGTCTTTGTCTTTTAGCTCTGAGACATGTAGGGACTATTGCTATGGAAATGCCAAGGACAGGCAGAAGGAGGTAAGCACAGAATGTCATTGCCAAGGGATTTGTACTGATAGAAAATGGAGATAACCAATATTTAGTAATGAAGATGTTAATGACATATGATTTGTGTGAAGGACTTAACATTATGCTGCCTTTAAAATAATGTAATCAAGATTCTTTTTTTTTTGCACTGGGGATTGAATTCAGGGGCACTCACCACCAAGCCACATCCTCAGCCCTATTTTGTATTTTATTTAGAGACAGGGTCTAACTGCGTTGCTTAGTGCCTCACTTTTGCTGAGGCTGGCTTTGAACTCCCAGTCCTCCTGCCTCAGCCTCCGGAACCACTGGGATTACAGGTACGAACCATCGCACTCGGCTCAAGATTCTTTAATAAGAGAAAGTGGTCACATTATAACCCAGTGATCCCAATTTTCTCATAACCACACACACTCACAAATACACACATATACTCCACATATAAAAAGCCTTAGAAAAATATGGGATATAAATATAAATACAACAGATGATGAATGGTAACTATGTTCTACTGGATAGAATTAAGATGATTCCATTTTTTTCTTTATGCTTTTAAAAAGTGTATAAAACATAAAGGAAATAAGGAGTTATTAGTATTTTCTTTGTTTTACAGATAAGAAAATTCAAATGAAAATGTTTCAAAGATTTAAAAAATCATTAGTATGCACAATTTTTATGTTTTTATATGTTGGTTATAAATAAAATTTTAAAATAACAAAATTTAAAAAATAAGAAAACAAAAAAGCAGTGTCCCATGGCTTGACTTCAGAAGAACCAGGATTCATTCCAGAACCTCTGACCTGGGCTTGTGCTCTGCCCAGCTGTGGCTTTCTGCTCAAGTCCCCTGGACTTTTGGTCTCTCTCCCCAGACAGTATGAGCACCCAGTGCACAGAGCTGCCTGACAGTTTTGTTGTGCACTGGCCTGGAGGGTGGGCAAGGGTCTGGTCTGTAAGGGTCTGGATCTCCTGGCAGATTCCGGGGCATGTGCTCCTCAACTCCATTGCACCCCTGGGAGTCCTGGGGCCTAAGCTGCAACAGGCCTTTCTGCTTATCACAGAAAACGTTTTGGCAAATGCTCAGTCATGGATTTTAATTCCCACGTGTCATCTGAGCACCTTTGCCCCAAGATGGGAAATTTGCTTTAAATCAAAGACCTCAAAGGAATGCAAGAAAAAAAACAAAAAAACCCCACTATTTTTCCTAACCTGTAGGTGGTGCTCAACAATTGATCATTTCATTTCATTTGGTATTAAATTTTCCTTTCTCCTGAAAATGCTACAGTTCTCTGCATAATCAAAAGAAAGAAAGAAAAAGAAAAAAAGCTCCTCAAAGCAAGCTGTGCTGAATGCCAGTCATATAGGCAAATAAAGGACTTATTCACATGCCAGAAATCAGGCTTTCCCTTCCCATCAGGCTTGGGGTGGGCCTTGCCCCCCTCAGGACTAGACCTTCCTCTCCAAAGCCCTGACAGGGGTTCTTTGTGTAAAATGCAGCAGTCTAGACTCCACAAAGCCCCCTTCATTCCGCAGAGAGCTGGCTGATCCTGACACTGTTCCAACTCAGGCAGTGTGCAAGCAAGGCTGGGAAAGCTTCCTCAGACCCCAGTCCTACCTGAATCCCAGTCCTACCTGAACCCGGCCAGGTCCCATGTTCTTCACTGGGGGTGGCTGGCAGGGCTCACTCACAATGAAAAGCTGCTTTCTTAAGGTGGCAGAGCTGACATTGTTGAAGACAAGGACCTCCACTGTAAATTCTCCCTCCCTGGAAGGGCAGAAAGCAGTTAAATGAGATCAAAGTTGCTATATGGCAGGTTCATTCACTGTTTACAACCATCCTAGATCTTCAGAGTTACAGTATTTGATGGCAGGTCAGCCCGAGGAGTAGGGACAGAAGAGACACAGGTCACCAGGTTGATCTTCACAGAGGCTATTTATTGTCTAATTTGATGGGCAGCTGCCCGCCTGGTGTTGGTCAAGCCTAGTGCCCAACTCAGACTGCTGTCCCACATTTCAAACAAAACAGCCAGCCAGGTGAGTATCTGCTGCTCCAGACAGCTTTGGTCCAGACATCTGTTGCCAAAGAGACACACAAGGTTAATTCTTGTATAATGAGCACAGCTGACCCAAACTGAGGGTCACTCAGCAGGTGATTTCTGTTCTAGTCTCTGTTTCAGGGGTCAGGTTTCTTGAACAAACTTTTAGAGTCCAGAAAACAGGATAGGTCCCCAATCTGAACCTGAATCCAGTTCCTGGGGAGGCTGAAGGGTCCTAGTTATGAAAGGGTATGAAGAGATGTGGCACAGGAAGAGTATATGAACCAGGCAACTCTGGACCCAGCAGGTTGTGTGTTTCACTAAGGAAAAGTACGTTGATTTGGCAAATGATTCAAAATGGATTATCATTCAAAACTTTTGAATTTGGAACAGAAAAAAAATCCCATCTAAAGACCACAAATTTGAGTTTGCAGGGACCAGAATGTCCCTTGCCACTCTGGAACTTCTGGGAAGAAAGGCAAGTCCTACTGAGGCAGTAAGTCAGTGTGGTGGTCTCAGGAACCTGCAAGCCCAGGGAAAACACTAGAGATGGCACCAAACACCATCTTCAGAGGGCAAGAGAGAGCTCCCGGAGCCACAGAGCACACTGCCAGGAGTGTAGGCCCAAGGCATCTGCCTGAGTATGCACCTATCCACCAGGTATTCTCGCTCAATTCCTCCCACTTTCCCTCTGGCAAGTTCCTGCTCAGGATTTCCCCTTCAGCTCATGTGCAAAAGCCCATGTGCGTGGTTCCCTAGTTTCTGAAGCAGAATGAATTGTCACCACCACACCTTGTGCCTCTTTTGTAACAGGAACTCCTGTTCCTACCCTGAAGGCATCTCTCTTCCTCTCCACCTTTTCCCTGGATTTAAAGCTATGCAGAGTCACAGCCAGGTCTAATTTGTCACTATAGCACCTGAAAGACAGGACAGCTGGGAGGAACCTTACAGCTGATCCCTGAAACCCTGAGTCCAGCTGCTGTCTGCAGCAAGCTGCCACTTGCCCCACGTGATTTACCTGCTGTAGACATGGCTGTTGGTGTCACTCCCAGTGCTGACAGTGCCATCCCCAAAATTCCACAGGAAGGCAACATCTGTGCCAAAGTTGATTCTGCACTCAAAGGTCACGCTCGTGTTTACTAGGGCTGAGGTGGTGGACATGAGCCGGTTGGCTACAACTCTCTTCTGCACACTGATGAGGTGGGGCTTGGAGACCACACTGCTGATCCTGCTGGAGGCCTTGACCCTCACATGGTACCTATGGGATGCGACAAGAAAGGCACACAGCAAGATGAGAACACAAAGATGGAGAGAACTTTACCACTTCAACAAAAAGGCAGGGGGAGCCAGGTGAAGTGGCCCACGCCTATAATCCCAGCAACTTGTGAGGCCAAGGCAGGAGGATTGCAGGCTCAAGGTCAGTCTCAGAAATTTAGTGAGACCCTTTCTCAAAATAAAAAATAGAAAGGGCTGGGAATGTAGCCCAGTGGTAAAGCACCCCTGAGTTAAAATAATAAAAAATAAAAAATGTGTTTAAAAAAGAAAAGAAGAAGGATCGGGGAATGTATAATTATCATAGTATCCAGTAATTTCTGCCTTGTGGGGAAAAGAGGTAGTAAGATTTTTGGCCTCTCCTTCTTATTAGATCACTTCTTTAAGCAGGGGACTGAGCATGGTCCTAGGTCACAATGGTGGCTGAGATGAGATTTTAACCTGGGATTGCTTGATTTCAAAACCCTGCACTCTTTCACAGTGCACTGAAAGGAAGCAAGTCTCTCTTTTAAATCTTATGCTTGAGCTCAATTTACAAAATCACTCATTGGCTTGTTATAATATAAACATGACACCCTTAAAATTATGCTGATAGCACCAGGATAATGTTCCATCTGAGTGCCAGCGGCATCACCATCAGCCACACCTATCATGACCACAATGTTTACAAACCACTGGGGGATCTGGAGCCTTCTCCTAATGCTTCTTGAAGTTGTCCTCACTGGTGGGTCTTCTCCAAAATACCATGCAAACTCTAGAGGTATTGGTTCCTTGGTAACAGCCACGAAGGTGATGTCCACATCTGCAGCAAACACTGTTCCGTTTGTGTAGACAGAGACAGCTACCACAAAGAGAGAGAGGTGCAGGGATGTCAACATGGAGGACTGGAATCCATCCAAAGAGTCACCATCTCTACTTTCCCCTTTAGTCAAGGACTGTGTGATAAGAGTGAGCCTCCAAAAGTGAGTGCAGGGCTATGCCAAGGGTACAGTTGCAGGGGCTAGGCTGGAAGTGAGGCACAAGTTCAAAAGCCTGGTAATATACCTCACCAGGCAAGATGACTGCCTCCTTTGAGAATTATGTCTGGAAGGGTAGGGGATGAGGAGCTGTGAATGACTATGCATGATAGCCCACCTTCGCATGCCTCTCAATGGAACCCTTGTGCCTATGGCTTCTAGAAAATTCCTACAACAAACTGCAGAGGAACTAAGAACCTGCTCAAGGGTAAAGGTGATGGACCTCAAGCAGAGCTGATATGAGAGCCTGTGCTGCCAATGTCTCCAATAACCTCAACCGATGCATGAGGGAGATTTTGTTAAATCTGGAAATAGAGTGAAAACATACGTTGCAACTTGTAAAAAATAGTCACACTGGTCCAAGTCTGACAGTCACCCACTCGGGTTTGAGAAACAAAAGACACATTATATGAAGAGGTGGATGGGAAGTGGTGTATCACAACAGTGCCTGAAACAAGAAAAAGAATAGTGAAAGAAAAACGGGTGTAAAAGTAGTTCAGTTTTCTCATGCAACCCACATCAATATTTTCCATTTTCAGTTTTTTTCCTCTCTGAATTCCAATGCATTTCAAAATTTGAAGCATGTGCTCTGAAATCAGACAGGCCTAGAAAATATGAACTTTGTCTTAGAATTTCTTTCATTAAAATTTTCTTTAATTTTTTTTCTCTCTCTCTTCAGAGAATTCCCTTCATGGTAGTGAGTAAGTTAATTCTTTTGGAATATGTTCATTGCATTGCTAGATGATCTTATTTTAAAAGTGTTTCTCCAGTGTGTACTCTGAGTAGCCTTTACCTCACAGGGGTTCTTAAATAGAGATAAGATAGGCCTCATGCATTCCAGACCTCTAAAATGCAATGCAATATTTTGCACACACACACACACACACACACACACAGCACATATTAAGAGGCAGATGCCAAACACTGAATCAGATTCAGAAGAGGGCCATGATTTGAAACAACTCATTATCATAAAGAGATATTATATGTTGCTCTTCCTTTGCATGACTTTTCACTTTATAAAGACAAAACTTTTATTTATAACAGAGAAAAAGTAGAATGAATATTTTTGTTCTTCATCAATGCACTAGAATGTAAAAAAAAAAAAACCATAAAGAAGAGTGACATGCTCATTAACAACAACTAAAAATTAATCCTGACCACCACCTGACAGTCCAAAAGTGTGAGGAAAGTACAATTAATGGATTTAATAAGTTTATCCAATCATTGATCTGTTGGACTGGATTAAAACTCAGACCTTCCAATTCTAGGTCATGGCATGGAACCCATGGGGTTTCATAAACTGGGCTGTAGATGCTGGACAGGCTACTTATTTTTTAAGAGTTTAGGTGAGACAAGTCAAATGAATGACCATGGCTGTTAGAGTGTGCTAATAAGTTTGAAAAATCCTCCTCTATATACTCTATAACTCTTGGATGGGGAGTTTCTCATCAGGCTACCTTCATGGAAAAAGTGCAGTACAAGTTATAAGGACTTGTCATGAACAAGTTCATTGGGATGCATCCCCTCTGGGTTCTCCTTTTCTTATTTCTGGGAAATGCTATAATTCCATCCACTTGGACCACACATTCTGGACTCTTCCCTCCATGACATGTGACTGGAGTTCTCCTCCCAGTCCCTGTGTCCTCTGACCTTTGAGTTCCTCCTCTATAACACTGATATAAGGGATAAGATCACCTACTGTACAGCTGGATGTGAGGATAATGCAAGTAGACAAGAAATAAATTAGAAAGCTCCTGATATACTGTGAGCACTGAGCATTGCTCTTCAGATTGGGCAATGGCTATGGCTGCACCACCTTCCTGGGGTATCCCCACACACCTGTCTTTCATAGCTCATCATTACACATAATCCCCCTCTTCTGAACTTTTGCAGTCTCTTGGCCATGCCATCCTTCAGAAACTTTCTGTTCCATCTCCTGTTTTTCATGTATTTATCTTAATGTCTTTTCTAGATTACAAATTCCTTGAGTCCAAGACCTTGTGTGATTTCATCGTCATGTCCCCCAGCACACAATATTCTGTAATAACTATTTTCTGAATGAGGGAAGAATATATCATGAAAGTAAAGTCAAATTCAGTAGTGCTATAATTTGGCGGGTGTCATCCTGCATTTACAGCTGAGGTCTGGTTGCTCAGCCTCCAGACATGGGTCTTACTTTTCTGCTTCAGGTGGGAGCCATCAAAGACAAGGACTTCATCCTCATGGATGCTACTGGAATTCATGAACACAGACACAGTCTCACAGTCAGTTTCCACATAATAAGGTCCAAGCTCCACTTTAGTTCCATGAAACTCATAAATAACAGCCCTGAACATATAGACTCCTTCTGGGAAAAAAAGAGACACTTGGTGAACTTTTAAAGCAGACATAACAGTTGATATCTGCAGAATGGTCACAATGGGGTGACTAGTCTGGGAAATAATACTGTAAAGGGGATTTTTCTTATCTCTTGCAGCAGCAGGTCCATTTCAAGCAGGCAGTTCACACAATTCAAAAAGCCCCACACTCAACCTGGCTCTGTATGTAGTTTAGCACTCTTCTGATATCTGTTGAAATTTGGCCCTGTGCACAGCCTTTTCTTGGCCTACAGATTGCTTACTTACAGCTCCATCTGGCCAACTTACACCTACTATGACCCTCTTTTAATGACCCAGGCAGAATGGTGGCTACATCTGTCATTCGTCTGCAGAAATTGGGTTGTGCTTCACTTTCAGACTTGACTATCCTCTAGCTTCCCTATCTTAAAAGTTCATCATATTTCACTTGACAGATACACAATAAATACTTATGAAACAACCAGTCAAGTTTTTCAGAATGGGAAACTGAAGCCCAAAAGGTGAAACCATTTTTCTCAGGCACAGAGTATGCAATTATTCCTTAGGAATTGAGTCTTTCTTCACTTTCTGTGAAGGTTGCAAATAACAATATAAAATGTAGAAAGGAGGGAAGAACTTTCAGGAATTAAACATCTGTGGGGAAGAGTAATGAATGTGGTTGTGGTGTACTAGGGCCTAGGGGATACTGTACTGAGTGAAGGCCAGAGGGAAGGCATCCTATGCCATACACTGGTCACATTACACATGGGCATAGTTTTCCAAGTTGAAATCTCACTTGGATGCTACATTTTAAATGCTGAAACATCATTGATAGCTTTACCCCAACCATAACACTATGCCAAAAAAAATTTACCTGTGGATTTTAATAAATAGAAGTTGAAAGGGACATTTGTGCTGGTCATTACATTCAAAGCGAATAGGACTTAAGAGCTATGCTATGTGTGAACCAATATATTGCTCCTGCTTCATTTTAAAAGGTAAATTCCACGACTACCAGGTCATAAAGGTAATGTGTGTAGTAGTTAGGAGATCCCTCCATGGTCTTGGGAATTTGGTGCTAGAATATAATGCAATCAGATCATAATCATCCTTTACCTAAACATTGGCTTTAGCCTTGACCTCTAGCAGGAGATGAAAGACCAACCCCTTATTTTAGTTTTAAAGCAACAAATAAATCGATGAATAAGTATTAAAGTTGTAGATGTTTAACATTAATAGAGCAATTTCTGATTTGAACATAACATAGTCAGCTTCCAATCAGCTCTTCTAGGCATTATCCAAAGGCAATAAGGAAAACAGTGATGAAAAATGAAAACATTTTTTTTCTTGGAGAAACAGAAGTTAGCTAGCATGCTTGGAAGACAAAATAGGTGCAATAGTTGCTAAAAAAAAAAAAATAGCCAAAATTAAGCATGGATGGACAGGAACCATGTTGGGTGAAGCACAGGGAAAATACCCTGAAGTGAGAACCCAGCGTCAAAAGGACTCAGCGACTGTGAATGTCATGAACACACACGTAGGCACAAACATACCACTTTCAGACAGTTCAGAAAACAGCAACTCTTTTAGTTATGAGTAATACTGATGAAGACAAAAAGGAAAAGGATGAATGGAAGGAAGGAAAGAGGAAGGAGGGAGGAAGGACCATTCAGAGAATACTACAGAGTTAAGAGGACGAACTCAGGAGATTCTCCTACGAGTAACACCATTTTACAAAAAGCCATTGTTCATAAGAAGATAAAAGGATATAACAACTTGGGGAAAACATTCACTTCTATGATGCAAGGCCAGAGCAGAAATGCAGAAAATGAAGGCAACATTTCAAAGAGCATGACAGAATAGAAACTGCAAATGAAAAAGAAGAGACATAAAGGAAACAATGATAAAGGCAGGAGAGATGCAATAAAAATAAAGAACAAGGAAAATTAGAAAAAGACAAAATAGATCTAATGCATATACAACCAGAATCTCCTGAAAAGAAAGCTAAAATATTGGAATGGAAAAATTGTCAGAGATACAATTAAAGAAATTTTTCCTGAAATACTAAAGGGCTCTTATTCCATGATTCTTCTAGAAAAGTCTAGACAAACTTCAGTGAGTCAAGTGAGAACAGCATGGCAGGATCAAGAGTGAGAAATAAATGTACCTAACTCTAAATCTAGAATTAAACTACAGGTGGGAGAACAGGTGACAGAAAAAATATAAACATATGCCTTGACAATGAGAAATTCTACAGCAAGCCAAAGTTGGAAGAAAAGGGAGGATGAGGTGGAGTTGTAGAATGACACAGCTTGCTTGTAAGTAATTGCTAGAAATTGAAAAGCATGAAAGCTTAACCAAACAATTAAGAAATGTGTAAGCAAATATACAAACACAAAGAAATACTTGTGAAGATCATTTAAATAATGAAAATTGGTGATGCAGTGGGGAGAAAGTAGACTATACTAATTTTGTTATTGCTCATAGTGGGTAAGGAATGGGTGCTCTAAAGAAGTAGAGAAATCGGACACTTAAGAAAAAAACTCTTTATAAATAAAAGAGGTTAACAAGACAAGGTCACAGCCATCCACATAACAGAAGGCTAACTTGGACGTTCAAAAGGGGCAGGGGAAATCATTTAATGAAACGTATTTTAAAATTTGCAGAGCCCATAGTGTAAACCATGACTGATCTAAGGCTGAACACCTGCTACTTCGGTAAAGACAAATGAACCAATCTCATCTATCAAAATTCAGCATTACCAGAAGGGCTCACACAACAAAACTGGCTTCCAAGAAAAACATCTATGACAGTGACTTAAAGGATGTCCAGAATTATGCTGGACTGTGTAGTGAGATGGGAATTGACTCATGTAACAGGAGCCTGCCCATACAGAATACAGAAAAGCAAGGTTCTTGGGCCACCTGGTTTTATCCAAGGAATTAGGATGCACACTAAAAGGAAGGGTATCCTTCTACTATATAAAATTATAATGCACCAATAAAAAATAGATTCAAAAGAGGGAGGAAACCCAGACACTGTGGTGCATACCTATAACTATGTCAACTCAGGAGACTAAGGCTTGCAAGTTCGAGGCCAGCCTCAGCTACTTAGTGAGACCCTGTCTTGATTTTAAAAGGGCTGGGGATGTGGTTCAGTGGTAAAGTGCCTCTGGGTTCAGTCCCCAGAAATAAATAAATAAATAAATAAATAAATAAATAAATAAAGGTGGTGGAGGAAGGGTAAGGAGAGGACTTGGTCATCCTACTTAGGATAGGGTGCTGAACACATGGGGGAGTCACACCCCACCATTGCTGAGCCTCTGGTCCTGTCTTACTTAATATCATCTTAATGTCATTCAGCCCACACACCTTGGTTGAACAGCAGGGGACTGGATGAGGGGTTGTGATCACCAGAAGCTGCTGAACAGTCATGAATTTTCGCTTCTAACACTGACTGTACTTTAAACCACAAGACCTCAGAATTAAGGGAAAAAAAAGGTCAAAACAGTAGAGAAAAAAAGCTGCTTATCATGCTAGTTAGGGGTGGAAAGTAATAATGGACCAGAACAACAACAAAAACAAAAAAACCATACAATATGTGGGAATGCCAAATTTAAGCATCCAGTTCAAAATGGAAAACAAAAAGCAGGAAGAAGGAAAAAAATCCAATTTAAAGCAGAAATTAATAAATTAGGGAAATAGAGAATAAACAAAATCCCAAAGCTGTTTTTTTAAAGTAGACTAATAAAAATGTAGTCAACTTGATTGAGAAAAATAGGAGAAAGAAAAAAACACAAAGTAAAAATGACGGAAGGAAATAATTATAAATACGGATGAAAACTATGGGCCAACTTTATTGATCTCTAGGTCAATAAATTTAAAGATCTGGATTAAAGAGGTACTTTTCTAAGAACAAATAACTTAAAAGAACTAACTACCAGAGAAATAGAAAATCTCAACAATGAGATAGAGGAAGGTGTCAATGAGCCACATCAAGACAATAAGAAAAGCTACCAGTATCAGAGGGCTGATAAAGAAATTCTTTAAAAGAGGATAATTATTTTAATGCTATTTAAATGCTTTTAGGCCAGAGGGAAGGCATTCTATACTAAGAAGTCCAAAACAATTGCAAAAAAATAAATATATAAATCAGTGACTAAAGACCAATCCCATTCATGAGTACCAGTGGACCATGAATACAGTGTTAAGAAACTAAATTCAGCAGCACATTCAAAAAATGATATTCTCCTCCTAGATATTCAAGAATGATTCAATATTAAGACATCAGTAGTGATATGCATAGTCTTAAGCAAAAAAAAATATTGTTAAGATTGTTCCACAGACACTAAGGATTTAAAAAATTCAACAATTCTTAATTTTTTAAAAAGCCCTTAATAAAAGAGGAAAAGATGAAAACTTACTATTATGGTTTGGATATGAGGTGTCCCCCAAAATCTCATGTGTGAGACAATGCAAGAAGATTCATAGGAGAAATGATTGGGCCTTAACCCAAACAGTGAATTAATATCCTGACAGGATTAACTGAGCGGTAACTGAAGGTGGGTAGGCTATGGCTGGAGAAGGTGGGTAGATTGTGACTGGAGGAGGTGGGTAATTGGGGGCATGCCTTTGGGGTATATGTTTTGTATTTGGCCAGTGGAGTCTCTTTCTGCTTCCTTATCATCAGCTGAGCTGCTTACCTCTTCCATACTCTTCTGCCATGATGTCCTGTCTCACCTTGAGCCTCAAGGAATGGAGACAGCTGCCTATGGACTGAGATCTCTGAAGCTGTAAGTCCTCAAATAAAATTTTCCTCCCCTAAAGTTGTTCTTGTTAGGTCTTTTAGTCACAGCAGTGAAAAAGATGACTTGTCATCTTTATTATTACTTACTTGTCATAATAAATTATATCTGTCCAAGGTCCAGTATCCAACTTAATAAAAAGCAGTAGAATAATACAGAGATGAACATGCCCACCATCATCTATTGATCTCATTCCCAATGTTCTCGAAGTGCCAGCCAATGTAATTAAACAAGAGAAAGGAACTAGAGTGTTGCGATGGAAATGAGAGTTTGATATATTACCATTTGTAAGTTGCTTACTTATGCAGCTGAAAAAAAACCTAAAGAATATATTTTAGGACACTACAAACAATATGAGAATTCAGTAAGATGGAAAAGTCACAAAATGAAGAGCAAGTATCAGCAGCTTTTCTATATCCCAATGATGACTGCTTTGAAGATAAAATGGAAGAAAGTAAATCATTTTTAATAGCACAAAAAATAAAATGTCACACAAGAAGTAAGTTCCATATGAAGAAATTTTTTAATGCTTTTAAAGATACAAGGAAGGAGCTTCTCCAGCAGAGAGTACCGCTGCCTGAGTCCCCAGTGAGGAACACAGGCCTGCCCCCTCGGAGCTCCAGCTCCAGGCACAGGTCTACCGCGTGAGTCCCCAGTGTGGAGCTCGGGCCTTCCACGCCATCTGGTGCAGCATCTCTGGCAGAGAAAACTGGGCCTGCTGTCCCATCAGGTCTGCAGAGGGAATCCCTAGTGGAGGAGCACAGGCCTGCTGCCTCTTGAATACCCAGCACAGAGCTCAGGCCTGCCTGGGCCATCAAGCCCAGTGTCTCCAGCACTGAGCACAGGTCTGCGCCACCCTCCCCCACACCTTGGTCTAGTGCCCAGGTCCACACCCTGGCCCAGAGACTAGTGCCTGTGCTGGAACTGACCATCTATCAACTCTGGGTCACCTTTGTCCAGCAGCATTGACTATTCCCAACCTGGATGTCATTGGACAGCACATTTCTTGGGTCACTGCTTGATTAAGCACCTCTCAGGCATCAGACCATGGAAAAATAGGAGGTATGAACAGTATAGTATAATTTTATTGCAGAATGTTTTTAAATTAGTTGCATTATTATGATTATTTCTATTATACTCACTATATTCTTACCTTTTTCTTTTATTAATATTCTTATCGCTCTATCTTCCTCTTATATATCCATTTCCTTGGAGAATCTCTTCTTTCTAATGCTAACAACCTATTTCTTTTAATTCCACCTCCACTATTCCTATGACATAGTATATCTATAGACTCACTTCTTATCTCATTAATATTATGTCCTATACACCTCCTCATCCTCTCTGTCCAACATTAGAAATTGCAGTCCTTATTGCAAACTTATTGGTTATGCTGTAGATAATAATTTGAGCTCATCTCTGTTTATTAAGACAACACTGTTAATATCTTAATAGGGCCTATATAGATTAAGGATGCATATTGTTTATATGGTGAGCTGCTAATATCGATCTCTCACTTAAGATGAGGCATTGGAAATTGACAGGAACACTAAAAGTCTTTAAGAGGAAACTGCAATAGGATTTGCACCACTATAGGGGAAGATACACTAGCAACATGAGAAAACATGGGAAGAAAGTGTCCCAAACAAACTTAGATACTACATCAAAAGAACCCAATGACAACATGACAGAAGCAATGTCAGAAAGGGAGTTCAGAATGTACATCATTAAAATGATCCGAGAAGTGAACAATGAGACAAGAGAGCAAATGTAGGCAATGCTAAAAGAGCAACTATAAGAAGCAAAAGATCATTTCAATAAAGAGATAGAGATTCTGGAAAAAAACCAAACAGAAATCCTTGAAATGAAGGAAACAATAAACTAAATTAAAAACTCAACAGAAAGCTTAACCAACAGGCTAGATCACTTGGAAGACAGAACCTCAGACAATGAAGACAAAATATTTAATCTTGAAAACAAACTCAACCAAACAGAGAAGATGGTAAAGAATCATGAACAGAACCTCCAAGAATTATGGGACATAATGAAAAGACCAAATTTAAGAGTTATTGGGATTGAGGAAGGCACAGAGATACAAACCAGAGGAATGAATAATCTGTTCAATGAAATAACATCAGAAAATTTCCCAAATCTGATGAATGAAATGGAAAATCAAATTCAAGAGGCTTATAGGACACCAAATGCACAAAATCACAACAGATCCACACCCAGGCACATTATAATGAAAATGCCCAACATACAAAATAAAGATAGAATTTTAAAGGCTGCAAGAGAAAAGCAGCAGATTACATATAGGGGGAAACCAATATGAACATCAGTAGATTTCTCAGCCCAGACCCTAAAAGCAAGAAGGGCCTGGAACAACATATTTCAAGCACTGAAAGAAAATGGATGCTAACCAAGAATCAATTTTTTTAAATATTCTTTCAGTTGGCACCTTTATTTATTTATATGTGGTGCTGAGAATTGAAACCAGCATCTCATATGTGCTAGGCAAGCGCTCTACCACTGAGCCACAACCCCAGCCCCCAACAAAAAATCTTATATCCAGCAAGACTTACCTTCAGATTTGAAGATGAAATAAAATCCTTCCATGATAA